>JASDQU010589378.1:77444-89456 GCA_032191745.1 Picea mariana | reverse complement strand
CATTTGATCTCCCATCCATGTGCCCACATTTTCTACAATATTTTTTAGTTGTTTCGATTAAAACTCTTTCAGGATGTCTAGTACAACAATTTTCGCAAGGGCAATAACATTTACTGTCACCCTTTTCAACCTCTTTAATTTTTTTCCCACCTGTAATGTTTTCTAAAATTCTAACCCACAGACATATGCTAATGATTATCTTATAAAATTTAGTGGTGTATAATAGAATATATATTATATTTTTCTATTATAACATATGAAAAAAAACATTTTTTTTGTTCGCCAAGAATGTATTATACCCTTTTTGAACCGTCATTGTTATAGAAAACGTGTCGCAACATCCGTAAAATGCAACATATTTATAGATTTTATAGCGTCGCATTTTCGATGAAAATTGACTAAGTCAATGTTCACTTTGTCAAATACTGGGTGACCATTAGTGGGGGGAAACCTATTTTTCACACCATCGCAAGTGCGACACACATAACATCACAATTTCGACGATAGTTTGACAAAGTCAATTTTGACTTTGTCAAATAGTGGGTGATCGTTGGGGGGGGGACCTAGTTTCCACACCATCACAAGTGTGATGTCTTTTAGACGTCGTCATTTTTGTGACTCTTTGAAAATTACATCGCAATTGCAACGATATTGGATAGTATGGAGAAAAAACAAATTCCTCTATTTTTCGACAGTATGGCCAATTTTGTCGATAACATCACAATTAGATTGTCTCAATTTTTCCAATATGTAGTAGTGATTTCTTGATGTCTTGAATATTATAGGGTTTTTATGTATCATCTTTCATTTCAGCAAGCATTTTTTTATCTAAACCCTAGTTTATGCTTGCATTTTTATCCCCCTTTCATTTAATGATTACTTGTGTTAAGGGTTGTTATACTCGTCCTGTTTTAACTTAGTTAATATCATTTATTGGCTTGGAAAGGCATGTAAATATTATGGAATGACAATGAAAAGTTATATTTATTGTTATATAGGTTAAAATTGGAAACAACATGATAAGGCATGGGAAGTTGCATGATAATGGCATGGCCTGGTATGTCTTGGAAAGGAATGGAAATGACATGGCAATGGAATAGCATGGCAATGGAATGGCATGGAAATGGAATGCCATGGAATGTCTTGGAAAGGAATAGCATTGGAATGGAAATGGCATGATATGGAAAGGCATGTAAATGACATGGCATGACATGTCTTGGGAAGGCATAGCAATGGCATGGAAATGAGATGGAATGGAAAGGTTTTAAAATGGTGTGGAAATGGATATGACATGGCATGGAATGACTTGGAAAGGACCAAAAATGACATGGCAATGGAATGGCATGGCATCAACATGTTTTTGGAATTGGGTTTGGGAGACTCCTTTGTCTCCTTGTGTGCTCTAACCCAAAAAATGGGTAGGAATGTGCAATAAACTCTCATAGATGGTGAATGAAAAACACTAATAGTTTCAAGTATCCCTCGAGGAATTTTGGTAGTATATCATTACTTTCTATAGTGTTTCATGAAATGTAACCTCAAAACCTTTATTTGTAGGTGGAAAACGATACCCATTCTAAAATGTAGTTTCCATGTGAACTCTCTCATTCTATTAATCAAAATCAATAAGTTTAGTGGACATCATGGAAGACTAAATAAATGTTATTAATAATTGACGGGTTTAACAAAATTTGCATATACCCACTACACAATCTAAACAAACATGTGCATTAATGAGTACTTGACTAGTCTTTTTGGAATTTATAAAGGGTTACACATAAATGAAATTATTTTATGTATGTCATGCATAGAAAGTAGGGATGATTTTAAGGATGGAAATTTATATTAAAATGTAGAAACTTGGGCTAATATTACTAGTCCTTAATATTGAAAATGTAAAATGTTTGGCAATAGTTTTGTAAAAATATTCAAATTTATAAGGATTTAATATAGTTTCTAAAACAACTTGGCTCTTTTTAAGGTAAAATAATTTTATTCTATTCCTTTTGGGTTTTTTTTGGAAAAAACATGGAAAATTAGCCCATTTACGAAATTTAGCTCCTAAAATAAGCTATGATATAAAGAGAGGAATAATGTGTGTGCACTAGAAGATGACATTGATCTAAAATTGTTAAGTGATTTACAATTATGTAGAAGATAAATGAGAAAATTTATTTCTATAATAAATTATTGTAATGTCATTTTTAAGGTCACAATATTTTCAAATGACCACTATTTGAGTGTCGATTGTCATTGGATTTAGATGGAGATAATTCAATAGGCATTCCATATTGTTGGTTGTGAATTAGAATATGGATATACACAACATTGATGCAAATAATTCATAAGGAATGATCTATCGATGATGTAGAGATACAAGGTTGATTAGGAAGCAATGCTGATTGAGGACCATTAATTGCTTATGGATTTAGCACTTAGAAAACTTTTCCTCCATAAGTTATTCCTTAATGCATAGTTCAAGTATTTATAATAAATTTAGAAATAAATCAAGGGATTAATACACAGAAAATACATACACTTTCAAATTCATATATTCATCAACATCAAACGTAGAAACAATGAGAATCATAAAAAACATGCCATGAAAAAATAATTATATATATATATATATATATATATATATATATATATACTCAACATCGTCTAAACTGTACATTTTTTACAAAATGACAACTTATTCCCAATAAACAAATCGACAACATGTTCCCTAACACAAAAAAAAATCTATATCGTGGCCTAGCTACAAAATGACAATAGCTGGTCAATAATTGATCATTTCGACCCTCGCCACCCTGAGGAGAATCATGTAAATCTATATTTATTCTCTTTCTCAAGGATGAAACTCGAGATGTTCTAGGCCTGGGTGTGCTTCAATGCTATGAAGACTGCACAAGGAATAAACAATGTTATAAGTTTTTTTCATAAATGAATTAATAAACATACAAATTGATACTTTGTAATTTAAACTAAGACAACTCACCGCATATGAAACTGTCAATCACGAGGGTGTTACCCTCCTCTGTGACCCCAATCTCTATGAAATTCCACCATGCATTAGCTACAAGGATCAAGTTAATAAAATTAAACAAATACGTGTAAAAATAAATTCATGAAACACAAAAAATTATCATCAAGGAATTATCTCATCGTGAATATCTCAAGCATCGATGGAGATTCACTGGCAGATGGAGAATTAGGTTGGAAAACCTTCTCATAGACAACCTATACTATGTAATTCTTTGTTGATGGGGATGGAAGTTATGGTGATGGTGGGTGGAATAGATGTGGGTTGTTATAGACCCTCACAGGATGTACAAGTGATTCCAATAGCCTAGGCCTAGAGAAAGGAAACCTAGAAGCAATGCCCAGGTGCCCAGGAGGTGCAATACTACTATACCTAGAAAGTATATCGATGACCTACATACACATGAATAAAATTGAACTATTAGTACCAAATAGTCAAATTCAAAAACATAAACACAAACAATTTGAGAATTATACGATATTTAACTTTACACATGATACCTGTGACACTGGTGACTTTTCCATCCTAGATGGACAATCCTTGACATCACTTGGTGCCAAATCCTATAGAAACAAGAGAACACAAAAAAAAATTTAGGATGTCATAAAATAAAGAAATAACTATGTTGAATCTMTCAAATGTGATACATACTTTTGTGTAAGGTGCACCCAATGAACATGTTGCCCTTACTATTGCATTAGTGGTGGGGCTAGGCACCGATGCATCCATAGGTGTAGAGGTTCTGTTGCTGGGACACCACAAATGCAAAACAACATACAATCATATATATATATAAATACACAAAATAAAAAGTAAATACATAACTACGAAGAGCATAGAGAGGGTTAAGATACTAACATCCTCCATGAAGCTATGTTGTCCACTAAGCTCTATAGGCCCATAATATGTTTTCCCATAGATCGATCATCTGTGAGGTTCACATGGGCGAATTCTATGTCCATGTTCCCTCTCCTCACTGTACTCTATTGTGCATGTTGACACTCCAACTCCTCTATCAATGTCACTGGAAGGCACCTCCTCCCAAGATAGTTCAAAAAATCTATTGTGTTGTAGTAGGCTACGAGTCAATGAGGAGGATGGATAGATGTACCTTCTACAAGTTCTCTAAAACATGAGGATGTTGGATAGGGGGGTCAACCCTTCGCCTAGGTGATGAGTACCTAACTTGGGGTCACTCCTGGAATTCTCTCGATGGTGTGTAGACCCTTCACCCAGCCCATGGAAGTCACCAATGTCAAAGTAGTTGACATGCTTACCAATAATAAACTCATCCCATAATTTCCTTAGAAAATATAAGGGCATCTATGTGTTATTGCATGGAGGATTATCAAAATCCATGTACCACCTATCCATCCAGTTTTGACTAATCTAGGGATGGATGCACTAGTCAATGGAGATGGGTTTCCTGGTAAATGGTAGTTCTTATCCATTTCTAGGATCCCTAAAAATAGAAAATATTTGTTGTTTTGAAATGCCTAGTTCTTTGACTTGGTTTTTGTCCAAACCAGTGCTATAGTACTCATACATTTGTTCCCTATAATCATAAATAGAGATCAATTTCCTTTGATCACTTGCAATATGTTGCACAATGATGTCCAAAGAAGTGGCCATGGAAACTTKCTAGGATCTCTAGTATCCCTTAATTGTTCCTCAAGGGTTAGTAATATAACCAAACACTCATCAATATCAGTGTTTACATTGTGTGGTGGTGGTGAGTTGGGTTTTTTATTTTCTTGGTTTTCGTTTCAGTGGTTTAAATTTTCTTGGGGTTCCATTGTATTATATATGTTACAGTGAAAATCCATGGCATGCAAATTAGGTTCCTTTTTTATTTAAAATACAAAATTACATTTCTTTTTTAATTTAGATTATTGGGAGAAAAATACTAAATTAGATTGAATAATTCATATTAAAATTAAGAAAAATTCTTCCTCCTCTCTAGCTCCACTATATTTTCCTACTGAGAGAAACGAGAGAACGATTTGTGCATAAATTGTGCTTGGTCCCTTTAAATATTTTTATGAGTAAGACCGTGCGTGAATTCTTAGGACCACACATGCACATAGACATTCATAATACCACACAAGTAGTGGAAATGTATGTGGAGGTTTATCCATATCCAAACCTATAGGTATAATAATGCGTGCACACGTTCATGTGAGTGTGTGTTGTTAATCATGCCCTTCCCACTTTTTTGTCCACAAACCTCTCGAACTCACCTTAATGGTGACTCTATTATCCATATAAGAGAGGATTATAGTGTTCCATAACTCTAACCTTGTAAAAGTTCCTGAACTCCAACCATTTTAGAGATAGAACTGATGCAGGAGCATCTACATTAGCATTAAAAGGAGGACATGCTAGAGGAACGCACATCACTCAACACATATATGGAGCTGATTTGGATTCTACACAGGAGAGAGCACCTTTTTGAATTTGAATTTCATGAAAATAAATGTAATTAATGAATTCGAGGCTAAGGCCATCCCTAAAGATCCTCTCGAATCAATATAAATTTAATGTAAATGATGTATTGTACAGAGGTTGTGCATCAACCCTTATCTTATTTTAAATGTTAATAACTTCTTAGTCCTTAGTAGGTGGATCCATAAATCCTCATAGGATAACATTAAGGTCATTGGGGGGGGGGGAGGTGTTCGATGAATCACCCCTTGTATATATACTTGTATCATTTTTCCAAAATGGGGCTTCTACTCATTTGTGATAGTTGCTATTGAGAGAGATGTAGAGAGAGAGAGAGTTGTTGTTGTTGAGAGACAAAAAGCATTGTATAAGTTGTTGAAGGAGAAGTGGAGGACTTCTTGTATCTATGTATATTTTATCACTTGAATGAATAGAACAAAGAATCTTTGACCCAAATGTTTGCTATTCCAGATTTCTATGTTTATCTGAATGAATGGTAGGCCTTATTCTCATTTAAATTCTATGTTTATACTTGTTCTTATGTTTGTGAATGTATTATGTGGTTGAATACATAAATCTATGAAGTTATAATACGTTTCAATTGTTTCTCTTCTGAGAGCTTGTGAGAAGAGTGCATATGTCCACAAGGAGTGCATTGAAAGAGTTAATTTCAACTCAGAGAATCTTAGGAGAGATAATGTTGGATATTTGACANTGTATATTTTATCACTTGAATGAATAGAACAAAGAATCTTTGACCCAAATGTTTGCTATTCCAGATTTCTATGCTTATCTGAATGAATGGTAGGCCTTCTTCTCATTTAAATTCTATGTTTATACTTGTTCTTATGTTTGTGAATGTATTATGTGGTTGAATACATAAATCTATGAAGTTATAATACGTTTCAATTGTTTCTCTTCTGAGAGCTTGTGAAAAGAGTGCATATGTCCACAAGGAGTGCATTGAAAGAGTTAATTTCAACTCAGAGAATCTTAGGAGAGATAATGTTGGATATTTGACAATAAAAGTGGAGGGAGTGCACAAATCCACGCAAGGAAGTGTGCATGCCAATTTGTTCTCAGAATCTTTATTTGAGAGGATAACAGTAAAGTGGAAGAGTTCCAAGGATGTAAGGAGTGTGCCCAAGGCCTTAAAACCTTGGAGGAACAAGATCAGAAGAGGTAGCAACTCTAAACATTGTGTTGGGTAACTTATAAAATTTCTAAGTTTAAGTGTTTTAAAGTGTTAAAAGGAGCACACAGAGGGAAGACAAAGGCCTCATATACCTCTGGAACTTAACCTCAGGGGGGAAAGCAATGAGGATCCTTTGCAGGAAAGAGTTTTAAGACTCAATGGTGGGGATTTAGCGATAGATCACTAGAGAGCTCACAACCATTAGATCTGTGGAAGATGCATGAAGGATAACCCTTAATACCTTCAATACTTCGTGTATTCGAAGTTTTGAAGGAGAAAAAGGAATGCGACCATTGAATTCTCGAAGAGTGAATAGATATGGGTCATAGATCTGAGAGGGGACACATGGTGGAAGATCCATGGTTTTGAGGGAAGAAAATCTGGATTGTTGATCTCTAGCGAACACACGTTAGCGTGTGGTTTATTTCAGAGAAAAGGTTTTTCAAGAGAAAGAAAGGATCCAGTGCCCCGATATTTTGAAGCCCGCGGAGATTTGGATTGTTGGATATAGAGGGGGCATGTGGCTCGAGTTCCTCACTTCGGAAGAAAGGAACTTTGGGTAAAATCCCTTGTAGTTAAGTAGAAACTTCCGAAGGCAAAAGATGAAATTCAATCATGGCCATTGATATGTCACAGACACATGTCAAAAGATCATGTATCCAGAGGGATAGTACTCCAGGAGAAAAATATAGAGGGATATTTGACCATAATTCATTTGAATCCCTGACAACAGGACACACCCTGACCGTATATTTGAAGGAAGACACGTGGCGCATGATCTGTAACTTTGGCTACCGGACACTTCAGGATATCAGATAAGTGTTGGGAATCTAATGTTATGAAGCCCAAAGGATTAGAAACTTTTGGGTTAATCACTGGGTAATAGCCTGATTTCATATGAAGGAAAGGGGCTTACCAGAGGGATCTAGTGCATATTATTCAAATTCCCCCCCCCCAAAACAAAAGTGAAAAGCGCCAAAGGAAATCGCTCGTGGTTTTTCTTGAACAGGTACAGAGACAAAAAGGGGGGCATGTATTAACTATTTTTGGGGCTCAACATAGTCCCTAAGAGTCAGTTCGAATCCATATTATATCTATCCTATATTGGGAGGTATCACATAGCCTAGGAGAGGCAAGGGGTTTGCATCAAGTGGTATCAGAGCCTAGAAATTGAAATTGCTTGTAGATAGGAGGTGAACATAGATAAATTAAGTTCTATGTGAAAAAATATTAGCTCAATGCTGCCAAGAATATTTAGGGACAGAACTATAGTGAATCCAACAATGGAGGAAGAAATGAGGAGAATCTGTGTGAGGTTATATGCCATGGAGACAAAACAGAGAAGAGCATAAGATGTCGGTGATGTCAGTGATGCTGAGAATGAAGAAGTGGAAGTAGAAGAAGCTACAGAGTAATGAATGTTGAGGGACTTTGTAGCTATGGGGACTAGAGAGAATATGGAGGTTCCTATGTATGGGAAACTTATATGTTGAAGAGCTGCTAGATTGGATAAAAACTTTAGACAAATATTTTGATTATAAGGATATAGGTGAAGAAAGGAAGGTAAAGCAGGATGTTATAATATTAAAGGTGCATGCAACATTGTGGTGGGATGAACTAAAAGCTTATAGAAGAAGAAAAGGAAAAAAAAAGATAAATATCTGGGATAGAATGGTATCCAAACTAAAGGCTAAATTCATACCTAAAGAATATCATATAAATATTTTCAGGAGATTGTAGAAACTGAGACAAAATGTTCTAACAATAAAAGAATACATAGAGGAGTTCTATAGGCTAAACATCATAGTTGGTCACCCTAAAAGTGATGAAGAGAATTTTTCCATGGACTAAGGTATGAAATATAGGATGAAATAGGCATGATGACTATGAGGGAAGTTGAATATTCTTATCAGGATTCCCTGAAAGCAGAAGAGAAATTGGAAAGAAAAAAAATCCAAAGAAGTAGAGGAGGAAGCCCAAGCAGGGGTAAGGGAATTTTCCATGAAAAGGCTCAGAAGCCCAAAGCCGAGACTAGAAAGTTTCATAGTAATAAAAATAGAGGAGGAAGCTCTCAAGGAAGACATGACATATGTCTTGGGATTATCCTGAGAGGAAGAAATATACAGAAGGAGCAAAATCTCACATTTCTAAAGCACAGAGGATGAATGTTGAGAAAGAAGTTGTTGAATATGGAAATTCCCTCATGATGAGGGAAATTCTGTTGAAACTAGAGGAGTTTGAAGCACCAGTACAAAGAAATAATATTTTTAGGACTTCTTTCAATACCAAGGACAAAGTTTGCAAGGTGATAATTGATAATGGTAGCACTGATAACCTAGTATCCACAGATATGATGGAAAAAGTAGAGCTGGAAACTACTACACATCCAAATCCATATAAGGTTTCATGGTTGCAGAAGGGACACCAAGTAATTGTAAGTAAACAATGCCAAGTTGAGTTTAAAATAGGAGGATACAAGGATGATATTTTGTGTGATGTAGTTCCCATGGATGTTTGTCATGTTTTATTGGTAAGACCATGGCGGTTTGACATAAATTCCATACATGATGGGAGGAAAAATACTTACACCCTTGAGAAGAATGGTAGAACACACATGTTTCTTCCAATAGAATATAAGAAAGGGAAGGAAGAATCCATCCCAAACATACTTCTCATGAGTGGGAAGGAGCTTTTGAATGAAGTCAAGAAAGAATAGGACATGCAGTTTGTTGTAGTAAGAAATCCTAGAGTCATCCTTACAAGTACTTATATGGATGATCTTCCTGAAGAAATTCAGGAGCTTCTAGATAATTTTGATGATATAGTAGTGGATGAGTTACCTTGCTCATTGCCACCTATTAGAAGTATCAGTCATCACATTGACCTTATTCCAGGAGCCAGTTTGCCAAACAAAGAAACATACAAATTAACACCTCAAGAGAAAGAAGAGGTCAAGAATCAAGTTCAAGATTTGTTATAAAAAGGTTTGGTAAGATAAAGCTTAAGTCCATGCGTAGTACCAACTGTGTTGAGTCCAAAGAAGGATGGAGAATGTATACATATTCTAGAGCCATTAACAAGATCACCATCAAGTATAGATTTCCTTTTCCCATAATGGATGATTTGATGGATTTCTTGAGTGGGGAAAGTTATTTTTCTAAGATAGATCTAAAAATTGGTTATCATCAGATAAGGATGAGAGAGGGAGATGAATGGAAGACATCGTTCAAGACAAATGAAGGTTTGTGTGAGTGGCTTGTTATGCCATTTGGCTTAACAAATTCCCCAAGTACATTCATGAGATTAATTAATGAAGTACTTAAAGAATTCATAGGTAAATTTTTCATTGTATATATGGATGATATACTAGTCTTCAATAAAACTGAAGAGGAGCACTTGAGACACTTGACATTAGTGATGAGGAGGTTGCAAGAAGAGAAGTTGCTGATAAATTTAAAAAAAAATTATTTTATGAGTACATAACTCATATATTTGGATTTTTTTATCTCTTCTAATGAGTTGAAGATGGATCCAGAAAAGGTGAAATCTATCAGCGATTGGCCAACACCAAGTCGCATATTTGAGGTAGGGAGTTTCCAAGGATTAGCAAGTTTCTATTGGAAATTCATTAGAAATTTTAGTGGTATATGTGAAACAATATTAGACATTGTGAAGAAGAGACATAAATATTTTAAGTGGATAGAAGAGGATGAGAAAAGCTTCGGGATATTGAAGGGTAAGATCACAAAACAACCAATTCTGGTTTTACTAGATTTTGGAAAGAAATTTTAGGTAAGATGTGGTGCTAGTGGGATAGAAATTGGAGTAGTCTTAAGTTAAGATAACAGACCTGTTGCATATTTCAATGAGAAGTTGAATGATACGAAGAAGAAATACTCCACATATGACAAAGATCTCTATGCATTGATTAAAGCATTGAAGAAGTGGAGGAATTATCTTATTCCTAAAGATTTTTTGATGTATAGTGATAACCAAGCTTTACAGTTCATTACTAGGCAAGAGACGTTAAATCAAAGGCATACGAAGTGGGTGGAATTTATGGAAAATTTCACTTTTGTTATTAAACATATTTCTGGTAGTGTAAAAAATGTTGCAGATGCTTTGAGTGGAAGGTATTTGATTATGAAGGAATTCAAAGTGGAGACCTTGGGGTTTGAACACCTTGAGGGAATGTACCAAGAAGATCCATATCTCAAAAAGGATTATGAGGCATGTGAAAATCCTTTTTTAAGGGAAAAAATCCCATGGATAGAATATCTAATTTAGTATGGATTTTTGTTTAAAGGAAGCGAGTTGTGCATACCAAAATGCTCAATGAGAGGCAATCTGATGAAGGAAAAACATAGCGGAGGCCTAGCATGATATTTTGGCCATGATAAAACATTTTCACAATTGATTAACTCATATTATTGGCCAGGTAATAGATCCGAGGTAAATAAGTTTGTAAACAAATGTATAATTTCCCAATATGCCAAAGGGAGACAATAGAACACGGGTATTTATCACCCATTGTCTATTCCAGACAAGACTTGGGATGCTATCAACATGGATTTTGTGTTGGGATTACCAAGAACCTGGAAGGGAAGTGATTCCATATTTCTTGTAGTTGACATATTTTCCAATATGACACATTTTATACCATGCCAAAATACTAATGATGCAACACACATAGCCAGTCGATTTTTCAAAGAAGTTGTAAGACTACATGGTTTTCTCGGAAGCATTGTTTTAGACATGGATACCAAATGTTTTGGTCATTTTTGTAGAACATTGTGGAAAAATCTTGGGACAAATTTGTCCTTCAATTCAACATATCACTCTTAGACAGATGGAAAAACTAAGTTGGTAAACAAAAGTTTAGGGAATTTGCTGAGGAGCTTAGTTACTAAGCATAATAGTCAATGGGATCAGATTCTTCCACAAGCATAGTTTGCATACAATGATTCACCAAACATGAGCACTTGAAAGAGTTCATTCTATGTAGTGTATGGAATGCATCCAAGGGGAATATTATAATTAAGAGATATGGGACATAGCGAGTTTAGAAGTGAAAGAGATGAATATTTTGTTGTAGAGATGCAAAAACTTCATGATCAGATCAAGGAGCAGCTGGAGGACAACAACAAGAAATATAAGAGCAGAGTTGATCAACATAGGAGAGAGATTCAATTCAAAATTGGAGATAATGTTTTATCACACTTGAGGAAGGAAAGGTTCCTAAGGGGAACATATAACAAACTGAAAATGAAAAAGATAGGACTATGCAATATCCTTAGAAATGTTGCAGAAAATGCTTATGGGATAG
>JASDQU010589378.1:54849-72999 GCA_032191745.1 Picea mariana | reverse complement strand
ATTTATTTTATTTGTTTCTTCTAGGACTTTTAGATTGGCCAACGGAGCCATTAAACCTGTCAGAATGAGTTATACCAAACGACTTGGGTTATTTAGACAACCCCAGACCGAACTCACTCTTCCAATTGATGGACGGTCAATTTCGCCCGTCAACAAATGGTGCTAGAAGGAGGGCCAGACTGACAAGCTGGCCTTATAGGAGTCTTTGTGTCGAATTTAATTAATTTCCCATGGCTCCCCAAATCACTGTGTTGGAACATGCTTTTCACTTCTCATTACCTGATATTCCCAACAAGACAGTCTCTCTCTTGTCCAAACTCACCTTTGATGGTGGGGGGAATGTATCTGCAAAAGACCATATTAACAAGTTTTGGTGTAAATTCATCAAGCATGATATTTCTGATTTAAAGGTTTTGTGCAGATTGTTTGCTTTTACTTTCAGGGTTCGGATTAAACATTGGTTTGAGTCTTTTCCAGCATATCACATTTTTTATTGGTTTTAGTTTGTAGATGAATTTTTAGATGTTTTTGAAATCTATGATTACAATCAATTATGTGAAGAATTTCACACTTTGCTAATCAATGGCGATTCATCTTCAAAAGGATTTTCGACAAGAATATATCATCATCTTTGTAAATTTAATCTTGATGACATGTCATTTGTATTAAATCTCCTCTTTGATGCTTCCATCCAGTCATATTCGATCGCAAATGATGAAGCATTTACAAATACTATCACTCAATTGCAAGAAGAATTGTGTTCACAGGATGAGAGGGATCCATCCGAAAATGTTGAACAAGCAAGGGAGGTAGAATCTATTGAAAATGTGCTTACTGACAATCAAATTGGTTTTTCCTCTAAATCATTGTATTTTCAGTCCTCGACCATCGTGGAAGAAGATTCGATGTTGGATCAAGGTGTTCTCCTAACTCTTGCTCTAATCAGTATTTAAATTCAGTTATTAAAGAAGACTTAAGTGATGAAAATGATCTTAAGCATTCTAACATTCCAATGAAACTGATTAGAGATGTAGATCTGCAATTGGAAGAAGAAACCTTAAACCCTCATATACAAATCGTACCTTATCAACATGAAACAATAGATTTTTTTCATGAAATTTTTGAATTATCTATTGTACAGGAGGTAAATTTAGATGATCATATTATGTTGAAGAATTTATCACCAAAACAGAGTGAAAGTTTTAAGAAAAATGAAGAGGAATGTCTTGAGAATACCATTGTTAAATATCATAGCTTAAGATATTATTTTCATGTGCTTATTTATGATTCCTTTTACTCTTTATATCCCGATCTCTTCTTAGATTCTGGTGGATTTGCTACTTTACCCATGGTATCTTACTCTTTGCCACCACAATCCAATCTTTTCGATATGCCAAAATTTGGTGAAACTAATTCCAAACATAACACTTATCAAGTTGGAATTGATGCTCTTTCACTTTCATCACTCAAATGGAAAAATGACATGTTGCAAGATGATTTTACACGATTTATTTTTGAAAAAAACAATGCACTCTTCCTTATGGAGATCGAATATTCTACATTGCACATTCGTTCTTTGATTAGTTCGAATTTTAATGTTTATGCTTCACATTTTGAAACGATCAATCTCATCAAAGGAAGCATTCAAACCAATAATCTAACTGATGTGTTCCCCATTGATATATCCATTTCATCAAAGTCATAGTTTGCATCGTAATTTTTATGACATGATCTTAGAATGGCTTGAAGATTTGTATATAAAAAATATTCATAATAAAGATAAAGTTGTGCTTGCTTTGTTTTTACCTAAATATTTAGGAAGTAAGCATCACATGATTTTTTTAGATCCTCTGTATGAAGAAATTGATGAACACTTGGAGAATTGTCAGGAGGATGGGACATTTCGGGTTTGGTAGATGGTTATGTCAGGTCCTCGTAATATTGACAAGTTTTCCAAACGTATTTATGTTCTTCCATGCCATTATGACCCATATCATGAACAGATTGCAGAATGGTTGGAGGATTCATACATCAAGAAGTTTCAAAAGAATGGTAAGGTCGTGCTTGTTTTGTTTTTAAAAGAATATATAGGAGGTAAGTATGACATATTTCTTTTTCATCTACAAATACTACATTCTTTTATTCTAATTTTCAATTTTCTATGTCGTGCAGGATTGAAGATGCTCTTGTGGCTGCATTGGAAATACGATTTTACTTAGCGTTTTGATCTATTTAGTAGTTAGAGTAGGTTTAGGAGTAGGTTTTCCTTTACTCTTATTTATCAATATTTCTTTGTATAATAATGCAGTTATGAACACAAGTGGGCACACCAAGAGAACCATAATATGAATGTTGTTAGGGAAGTCCACTTTAAATCTTTTCTCTCTACTTTTCATTGAATATTTCTTTTCAAAAATGTAGTATCATCATGAAAATTTGAAATGGAAAGTAAAGAGATAAGTAAATTTGAACTATCAATTCAACCCTGACCCAAGGTGCCACGAGTAGGACTACACTCATCTTAATAAGGATTTTTCTATTTTTAGTCTTTTTTATTTTTAATAATAATGCTTGGTCAAAGTAATATCTTATGCATCACTATCTTAAGAAAATAACTTGCTCGCACATGATATTTTATATGATTTAGTTCTTCCTTTATTTCACAGTGAGATGATGGTGGATACAAAAACTCAAGTTTATCTTTGGCCAAAATCATTTCCTGAAAAGTTTTCTTTTGTTGTTTTGATTTTGTGTACTTCTGATTTTGAATCCCATTAATAAAATTTGATTTAGTTTGTTGTGTTTTTTTGTTTTCTTTGATTATTTTAAATGAGTTTTTTTTCTTACCTTTCTTTTTGAATCAATATATTTCTAATCAAAAAACTATTGTTGAAGGAAGCATTTATTTTAATACTTGTGTTTTTCAAGCAAATTGAAATAGTTCGAAGAGGTCCTCGTATTAAGATATAGCTCAGACAATTGATTTTTAAGTCAATTGTCACTCTCATTTTGTCCTCAAATTATCTTTGCTAGAGTATTACACCAGAGATATGGTTTAAATCTTTGAGAATTATGATGATCTTTAAACTTTTTACACCGTCCATATTCTTAAGGAATCACTTTTAAGTGCTTCCCCATTCTCTAGATGATTTCTTAAAGTAAATCTAAAATCTCTAAACCATGATAAAACTTCCAGTTTTGAAAGCAAATAAATAACATGGTCAACTATTCACCTGTATTGCAATTAACCTCCAATATCACCCTGCTCTCTTTGTCATCAATAAATCTATAATTGTATTATTATTTAAAAGTGGCATAAGAGGGTTGAAAACACTTAAGTGTGGGAAGTGTGTGTAAACCCATCGGGGTACTGAACAGGCTCATTGGCAGTGGGTAAATGCACACATGATACTAAGACAACTTCATCGGGGTACTGAATAGTCCCTCTGGCAACGAAGCAATGTCAGGATGAGAGGTAGCAGGTACATGTTTTTAAATTAAATTTTATGGAAGTATACATCATGTGGATACAACTATTGGATGAGATTAAAGCATTTGAGTGGGTTAAATGACATCCATGTCGAGGCTATGGATGCCTGCTGGCAGCAGTGGCTCTGTCAACAGTATTGAAGTTCTTTTATAAACATCATGACTCTTTGATTAAGATATTATTTCAGGTTATAATCCCCTGCAAAGAAAATTCTATTGTCTGGTTATAACATTGAGCTTATCCTAATACTATATGGTCTCAGAGTGAATTTATTTCAGGGAGCTTAAATCATTTTTCAAGTCTTATTATTTTCTCCTTGAGATGAAATATTACCAAATCAGAGATAACTGCTTCACCTAGTAAGTTTCCATTTGTTGGGCCCCAACAACTCCCCCTAAATTTTTACAAAATTTAAAGAGCCCCTATTAGAATCTTGATAATTATAATGAGCTACAGAATCAACCTTTTCAAATAGTTCCATACCTTGGATTTCTTTGAGACAAACTTAAGACATTCACTATAGTATGAGACATTCATTACAAGAGTATATGTCAAAATTTAGAAACGAGCATAAAAATATCAATTTAAACAAAACATTATTTTTTATCAAATATTTACTTTCGTTTAAATTATGATTATGTGTTCTTTCTTTTTCTCATTAGCAAGTTTGACTATTTTGAATAATGGGTTCAATACTTCAAGAAATAATATCTTGGTTGGTTTCTCATTTTCATGAAATCATTTGGTGAAATTAATTAATTTTTTATTTTTTTTCATTTTGCATCTCATTTCAAAATAATAATAATAAAAGAATTATCTATCATTTGTTTGATTTTGTAAAAAACCAAAATTAATATTTTTCTCTTCTCCATTAACTTGAAGCTTCTAGAATTTTAAGATCATATTTGAAAGCAAATTATACACAATGTTTGTTTATAAGTTATAGTTAGTTTAAATTCATTTTTTATTTTTCTAGATTTTGTTTTATTCACAATTTTTAGGTTATTAATTTAGGTTTATTTTTGTTTCACATTTCTATTATCAAATATTTGATATGGATCTGATCATGGCTTGATTTAATTATCCAAATACGTTCAAGATGATTGATCCAAAAATAATTTTGGATTGCTACAAATAATTTTATGAGCAACAACAGATAAAATTTGGAAAGGTGTCAAGATCAGAAAGGCAATTTTACAGAATTGATTGCAGCCAAACCGTGAAGAATTAGAAGAAAAAGTTGAAAACCCAGAACCCAAATGGACCCATATATCTTCCCCATAGCGATTTTCCCAAAAAATGCACTATTTGAGAGATATTGATGTCTTTTTACGAGGCAAATTTCAGGTGGCGAAAATTAATGGTCACGCCCAGACTGTTCATTCCTTGTATAAATATATAAGAAAGTTCAGAGCCCTGGAGAGAAAAGAATTGGAGAGGAGGATTTTTATCCTTTCTCTTTTGTATATTATATCTTTTGTAAACTTTTTATTTCTTTTCAAATGGAGTAATGGATGGATAGAATCTTTGGGAGAATCGACAAGTATTTTCAATGAAGAATATGGAATTCCAGGTTGCTTAATGGCTTTTGTCCTGTGAGTAAAATGGTTTTATTTTCATTATAATATCTTCATATTCTTTGAATAATTGATTATGCATTGATTTAAATAGCTTTAGTCTTTTTTATCAATACATGGTTAATTATTATCATTTATGTATTAATTTTTCCAATCTTTAAAGTCTATTATCCAAAAAAATTCTTCCACGACTACAGAATGGACAAGTGATTCCAAAAACTTAATAGAACGACATATATGCATGTTGTCTTTAGCCTTTTGTTTATAATGTTGTTATTTATGTTTTTTTAATCCTGTTACATGTGGAGGTCTGATATCTTTAGATTAAATGATCTGTGATGTGTAGGATCTTTTATTTATAAATACCATCTATCATTTGCTTCATCAAAATACAAATGTTGTGATTATATCTTCGATTTAAATAATGAGATTTATCTTTGAATTTTAAATTGAGTGATAAAATGCATAGATTGCTTCCATATTTATCTTGCTATAATCATGTATAATTATGAGATCACAGGTTTATGTTTGTGTATCCTTTTCTGTCATTAAAACCTAAGTTGCCAATACATGTTCTGAATTTATTTACAATAGTCATAAGGTTCATTGCAGATTTCTCTCTTGGACATGGAAGTTGGATGTTCACCACTCATGCAGATTCTTGGATACACCTCACTAATTCACTGGTAGGATAGCTTCTTTGTATTTTTCTGTCATTTACATATCATTGAAACTAGAATGTATGGTTCAGATTTTACTATCCACATGTTCATGTTTCATTAACTTTTTTTGCAAGATTCTTTAAATTTATAAAAGAAAAAAAGCAAATATTTTTATGTGTTTTCTTTATCTCCTTCCTAGAAGCAATCATTTTTCACATTGATTTTCGTGAGTTTTGATTAAAACTTGCATCTTGTAAATCATGTAAATAAACGAGACATGTATATCTTCTGCTTAAATACAACTACTATAGTTACATTTGAACATATGTACATATATATAGTGTGTTTAGTAATTAGTTAGTTATTTCTCTCTTTTATTCGTTTCTTTTAGGATTCTTAGATTGGCTAACGGAGCCATTAAACCCGTCAGAACGAGTTACACCAAATGGCTTGGGTTATTTAGATAACCTCGGACCAGACTCACTCTTCCAGTTGATGGACGGTCAATTTCACCCATCAAAAAGATGACAAACATCAGATCTGGGGAAGTTGCATGAAGGATAGCCCTTAAAACCTTCAACACTCTGTGTATTTAGAGGTTTGAAGGGGAACAAGGAGCGGGATCATCGAAGTCCTGAAGATTGAATAGATCTAGGCTATAGATATGAGAGGGGACACATGGAGGAAGATCCATGATTCTAAGGGAAGAAAATATGGACCRTTGATCTCCAGCAAATATGCGCTAATGTTTGGTTTATTTCAGAGAAAATTTTATTCGAGATAAATAAAGGATCCAATGCTCAGATATTTTGAATCCTGAAGAGMTCTGGATCGTTGGATCCAAATGGGGTAYGTGGTGCGAGATCCTCACTTCAGAATAAAGGTAGTTTGGGGAAATCCTGTGTAGTGGACCAMAAATTTCTGAAGCCTGAAGGAGAAATTCAATTGTGGTCATTGATCTGTCGTGAACACACTTCAAAAGATCCTATATCTAGAGGGTTAGTTCTCTGGGAGGAAGAGTCAGAGGGAGAGTTGACTGGAAGTCATTCAAAGCCCTGAAGGCGAGACACACCCTGACTGTAGATTTTAAGGAGGACATATGGTGTCTGATCCATAGCTTCGGCTATTGGACACTTCGAGAAATCGGATAAGTGCTAGGCATATAAATTTCCTGTAATATCCTCAAATTTTAGAAAAATAAATTCTAAGTTGAATTTAGAAATAAATTTCCATTTTCAGAAAATTCGTATTTGGAAATAATTTAACATTGATGGCAAATCCAAATTTGGAATTTTGGATTATGTAATTAATTATTTGATGATGTTTTGGAAAATATTTGACTTTCCCAACTTTCCTCTTTTATTCGACACATGTATGAGACAAATTTTTAATAAATTAAATGATGGAAGACAAATGGAACAACTAGGTTAAAAATAGTTGACCATGACTACATGAGTGTGGAATAGGTTTAAGTTAACTCAAAGATGATTTTTAGAAGTGGAAGAAGTTGAATTTGACCACTAGCAGCCCCTAAAAATCAGGGATTTGTAAATCTATGAATTTTCCCAAGGAGGGAAAGGAATGGAAAGACCTAGGCACAAGAATATATACAACATATGTGGGAGGTAGGACACTTCTTATTATGTTGAGGAATTGAGAATTGTTTGTTCTTATGAGCACTTGTAATGTGAGACAAGGCATATTTTGATCTGTTGATGGTGACTATATCTAAGGAGGATAATTCATTTCTCCCTTATGGACTCATTGTTAGGCTAGGGGGTGATCATGACAAGTGATTGTGGTTGTTTTGTTCTACGATTGGGTGGAACATGGTTGTTCCATTTGTTTCCCAGCATCAACTTTTTCAAATATGTATTTCAGCTATGTGTTTACATTGTTGGTGCTATGTTAATGATGCTTTATTATTTATACAATTGTTTCCATATCTTATGTTTTTGAATTTAGAAAAAAAATCAKTTTGAAAGAACAGTATAGCCATATTAGTTGATATGGGTTTCCACTTTGTAAAATAGTTGTAGTAGTATGTTATTGACAATGTAGTTTGTATGTACGAATATAGATATATATAAGAGTACAAACAAAACTACTTTATATTTTTTGTTTTTGTGTTGAASAAAAGAATAATAGTCCCAATACATGTTTTGTCAATATGAAAGAAAGACACTTGATACAGTAGAGTACAAGTTATTTGACAAAAAATTATATACATATTTATTACCATCAATATTTCAAGGATCAAAATTGTAACATCTCGCTCKTGCGCACACTGAGCAAACTTGTTCTTTGAGGACACTTGCTGGCAAGTGATCCAGATTATTATACTATTAAACTTTTGATGTGGATTATGAAGTGTTATGGGTTGATGACATGTTGTTTTGCTACCTTGACATAGACAGGTGCTATTGACTCAGTTTTACTAAGTGTGCAGAATTTTGGACCTCGAGGATGCAGAGGCATCGATGGAACCCCTTGGACTCCGGATCGAGTCGGGGAGTGAACTATTGGGGTTTGATTGTTTTATATCTGATATTAGTGCATCTAATTAAATTATGGATGCATTTCTGACATGATTCGTTGATGATGCAGGTTGATGATAGCTTGTCGACTAGACTCACATGTGGAGTAGAGGGGTCACGCATGACTTCTAGAGATGTTGGGAGAGAGGTGTGGAAAGTAGCCTTGCCACAACCTACTAACACTCTCGTCATGGCTCGAACTATAGGTTAACGTTTACCTAGTTTTTGAGGACCCACGATGTCGTGAGGGAAGACTGCGACAATCGCTCATGATGATTCTAAGGGGCGCGCAATAAGGTGGGGGCCTTATTCCTTAGAATCCCTTAGTCTCCCACAAGTTCACCTAGCGGAGTATTGACTCTAGGGGTTTTTGATGTATACCAAGTTAGTCAAGAGGCGAGTGGCACCCTTGGAGCACGTGGTGTGTCCTAAAGGGCATGTTGTGCAAGAAAAATGGAAAGAGGTGAGTGGCACCCTTGGAGCACGTAGTGCGTCTTGAAGGGGATGTCGCGCAAGGGAAACAGATGAGACGAGTGGCACCCTTGGAGAACCTAGTGCGTCCTAAGGGGAACATCAAGTTGTTAATGATAAATGAATAAAACTAGATGCCCTTAGGACAAATAACGTGATAATAATTTTTTAAAACAATTTCCCTAATAAAATGTCGCCCAACACAAAAATTAAAGTCTAGGTCTAAGTTATACTGTGGCAGAATTTTTCTATCCTTATATATATATATATAATAATAATGATGATAATATTCATTAATCTTGTAACAAGAAGGGAGTAAGCAATTTAATTGATTCATAAAAATCTGTTGGGATAAAAATTAAAAAAAAAAGGGGAAATAATTGTTTTATTACATTATGATAATTTAAATTTATTTATTAAAAGGGGAAAATGGAAAAAAATTAATTTCTACACCTGTCAATTGAGTTCTAAATGAAAAGGGGAAAGAGGGAAATCTAAAATAATTAGGAAACTAGGAAAAGAGAGAAACATAAAAAGAAAAGGGAAACAGAAGGGAAAAAGCAGAAAGTCAAACTTAGTAAGGTATCTAGCATTTAAGAACTTTCTAAATTAACTCAACTAGTAAATTGGGAATGGGGAAAGTCATTAAAACTTGTAAGGGAATATGGGGACACCTAGGAGCGATTGTAGGATTGATTTTAGGTGGGTGAGGGAAATAGGGGTAATTAATTAATTAAAGAAACTAATTTATGGAGGAATGAAGGGGATGGGTGACACTTGTACGGGGAGGATTTTTAGGAATTAAATTATTAAACATTAAATTAAATGGAATTTTGGGAAGGTAAAGGAATTTGAAAATCTATATAATGAAGGGAGGAGAAGGATGATGGATCTCTTCTGTTTGCGTAACGTTATGCTGCAAAGATATATACTTGACTAACTTAGCTTGTGGGAGTTGGGATACCTAGCTTGGTGAGGAGTGGTAGCTCGACCTTGCGAGACGAGCTGGGAGCTAGTTGAATCTCTGGATAGTGTGTGAGGCCCCTTTGAATCTTGGGGGGCTAAGGGGGAAGAAGAGTACCCCTAGCATTGGCTAGGAGGTACCGGTGAAGTCTTATCGGTCGACAAGCGGGAGTTGCATGAAGCGCATGGGACATCAACTCAGAGAAGACGTTTAGGAAACAATATGCTTTCTTTATTTTTGCATAGTAGATTGTAGTAGGATTTATGTTTTGGATTTGCATGTTTAATGGAGTAAGTAAATTGATTGTCTTAGCATTCTAGTTGATGACTGAATTTTTTCCATAGCCTATAGCTTGATGATTGATTGACTCCCATGGCGTTCGATTCTTGGCATGTCTTGATCGCCCTGTGGTGTATTGATTTGTGAAGATTGTGGTTGTTTTTTCATTTCCTCCCTAGATCATCAGTCCTCTCCTGAGAAGCTGACCAGGATCCTAATCTATGATCATCACTTCGACATTAATAGGCCTATGGATCTCAATGCCCTGCTTTTATGTGCATGGATGATGAGAGAAGGACGTTCCTGTCAGCCATCTACCTCTGTTATTATCTTTGGCTGATTGTTTCATTGTGCCATCTAGCAAATACCTATGCGTATGGATTATCTTGCGTCCTTGTTGGTCTTTCTCTTGTCCTTGGATGATAGAATCCCTATGATCATTTCCATGACTTTTCCCATTGGATCCTTGTGTTTCTCTTACTGTTTTATGTGTTGTATTGGTATTCTCGCATTGGAAAAATGATTTGATTCCCTGTCTATTTTTTTATATTTGGTATTATGGCAATGGAAAAATGAATTGATTTCATGTTTGCATTATTATATTTGGTATTCTGGCAATGGAAAAATGAATTGATTTCATGTTTTCATTTTTATATTTGGTATTTTGGCAATGGAAAAACGAATTGATTTCATGTCTGCATTTTTGTATTGGTATCTTGGAATGTAAAAATGTTTTTATTTGTTATTCTCATCTGCGTTGTATTTCTATTCTGGGAATGGAAAAATGATTTGATTCCATGTATGGATTTTTATATTTGGTATCCTGGAAATGGAAAAACATTTTTTTTGTGTTCTTCATGTCTGCATTGTATTGGTATCCTGGCAATGGAAAAATGGAATCATTTCCCTGTTTGCATTTTTATAATTGGTATCCTGGCAAGGGAATGGTATTTTGGTCATTCCTGTATGCATTTGCATTTGGCATCCGGGCAATGAAAAGGGAACCCACGATTTTTCCATTTAAAATGTGTCTGAGATTGTCGTTGAAGTGCCCACATTTTTTCTTTTAAATGTTGACAGATATTGTTGTTGAAATGCCCATGTTTTTGGCTTTTAAACGTTGATAGAGATTGTTGTTGAAATACCCATGTTTTTTCTTTTAAAAGTTGACAGATATTGTTGTTAAAACGCCCACGAATTTGTTTTAAATCGATTTCCCGAGCTTGCTGTAAATGCCCATGATTTTTTCCAATTAAATGTGACTGAGTTTGTTGTAACCGACCACAGATTTGATATTCAAATGAACGACTGAATTTGTTGTAAACGCCCACGGATTTGATATTGAAATGAATGAATGAATTTGTGAAAAATGCCCACAAATTTGTTGTTAAAACTATTGACTGAGATGTTGTTAAATGCCCATGATTTTCCATCAAAGGTATACTACGTTTTTTTGGTGTGTTGGTACAACGAATTGATTATTATTTAATGACAAAAAAAATGTGGTTTCTTTCTAGTGCGTTTTGCACAACATTTTACCTCTAAATGATGACGGAAATATAGTTTCCCTCTGGTGTGTTCTGGCACAACGATTTTCTTTTTAAATAAAGACTGTGTTGTTGCCTTAATTGACCATGATTTTTCCCTTTAAAAATGTGACTGAATTTGCTGTAAAAGACCACGATTTTTCCATGTAACTGTGAATTTGTTTTTCCCTTAAATGATGGACTGCATTTGTTGTTGATTGGACACATTTTTTCCTTAAAATTTTGACTGAGCTTTGTTTTTGAATGGACATGAAATTTCTGTAAATGTTGACTGTGTTTTGGCTGTTAAATTTTTGTATTGGTTTTTATTTATTATTCTCCTTCAAAGTGAGTGTTTACCCAATGTTCTCACTGCCAAACATTAATTGCTACAACAAGGTTACTGGTCATGTTAATTGCCATGTTAAATTGCTACAATGATGTTACCAGTCAGCAGTTTCCCTCTTAAGGTTAATAGACAACTAGTATTGTTAGTTCGGTCAATATAGCTAAACAACATGTTGAGATTTAATTGTTCATAAGCGTTATAATGGTAGCATTCTACATTAAGATTGTTAATGTTGTTATTTAAAGTTAAGGGCTAGTTAGATTGAGATTTTGGATTAACTTAGAATTGCCCAGTTAGATTGTAATAATGATTAAAATTAGATTGGTGACTAAAGACGAAATTGCAAATTTAGACTTGCTAATTGATTTATAATTGAGGTTAGATTTTATTTATTGTTTATAGTTCCAATATTGACTACTTGGAATTGCTAGATTGATTGTATTTAACGTTAAATTAGTGGCTGCGTTAATGACTACTTGTAATTTAGACGTGCCCCTTTTTGAATGGTAACCAATGTTAAAATAGATTGTAATCATTGGCTAGTTTAGATGGGGCAATTGGTTGGGTCATTGACGATTCGTGTATCGGCTCATGTCTTCCCTAGTAGTCATCCTCTTGTGTCTTGTCGACCTATTATTGGGAATTGGGTGTGGTTTTCTTATCGGTATTCGGCTCCTAGCACATCAGATTATCTAGATTCCTCGATCTGGATAACTTATGTTGTGCCAAGGTTATTAACACGTCTATCACCTGGGAACAACATGATTCCTGATGAGAGGATCATGGCATGCCCTATGGGATAGCGACAAGCGAGAACTTGGTCGGAGTCAGTGTGTTATATGTGAGTGTTGTCAAGCGTTTCCAGTTGCTTTATGGCGCATGGGTTGAATGCCTTCAAGCATTGGGTTCATGCACCTAGAGGTTCTAGTCCTTGTTGTCTAGGCCATTGTATTGGGATGGGGATGTTGTCCCTTATCTTGTAGGCATGGTCGTGTTTTTGTCAGGCGGGTATTTGTTCCTCCTTGTTGTTATATGCATGTTTCTCCCAATTGAGCTTGTGCATGTGTGTAGATTCTTAGCTATTGTTGCCTGTTCTATGGGTATGGTGCTCATCGTCAACCGTGTCATCTAGTTGTAATCGTTGTTGTTGTCCTATTTTTGTTAAACAAAATTGCACTATTGTTTCTCTTGTGGACCTAACGATGGGGTCGTTACATATGTTATCAGAGCGGGTTCAACCCTACGACTGTGGATCTCCAGGCTTTCCACTATAGTAAGCCCGTGAGTATTAACCCTTGTGTTAATTAAAAACCTTAACATGTCCTTGTGGTGATCTCATTTACAGGACGCCTCAGAGGTTCACAGCATGGTGTCATGGAAGGAGTTGTAACGCCTCCAAAAGTTCCCGCACCCTCGGAGTTGAACCACCAAGGGGAGGAACAAGTCCTTGGGCTGGATTCGCTTGTTGTAAGGGATGATTATGGTCTGACAAGGCCCTTCCAGGTATTGTCAAAGGGCCTTGATTCATCATCGGTACTGAGATGAGGTTGGTGCACTTGTATCCCTGAGGTTCCATAGCACGCCCTAGATAGTATCGTTAGCATCCACCAATAACTCGAGAGAGTTGAGTTCTCGAGCCCACGAGTGTCATGGATGGCTATGTTGTTGAGGAATAGTTGTAGAGAAAGGCATTGTGCTTCACGCTTCGCGATTATGACCTTCGGCATGAAGTTCTGCATGGTGGTATTTCGACTGAAGGGGAGTGCTCTTTTATGGCAGAAGATGATCCTGCCACTTTTGAACGTGGTCGTCGACAACGTTTCATGGGAACTGTTCGAGGGACAGTTCTAGCAGATGTATCTTTATAAGGAATTCATTGAGCATCATCTCAACGAGGTAGATGCACGGTGCCCGAGTACGAGGCCCATTTTGGAGCTTATTCGGTATGCTCCACACCAAGTTACCTAGAAACATAAGGTTAATAAGTTCGAATTTGGCCTTATTGTTAGAATTCAGCTTCTACTTCAGGTACCAGGATTAATGGACCGAAGAAAGTGTGTTGCATTGTGGGGTGCCACATTACCAACATTCCTTCCTAGAAGAAAGGGTCGACGCATCTCGATCAACTGGACCCACTACCTTGGGATTTTGGGCAAGGTCCATCAGATTCATGCCACAGTGAATAATCGCTAGGAAGAGCACCATTTGACTGTGCTCGAGACGTTAGGTATCGTCGTTGACCAAACCCTTATTATTTTGATAGATCTCAGGGCTACCGAGAGTTTCATTTCTAGTGCAATGCTAAAAAGGATTAAGGTAAAGGCAGTCAAACAGGATGAGTTTATCTTTGTAGAGAGGGCTTCAGAAGCCAAACAGAAGGTTGGAGGAAGGGTTACAGGAGGTACCCTTAACTTGGGAGAGTTTGTCACCAGAGCCAACCTATACATCATGATCTTAGGATATTATGATGTCGTGATTGGTATGGACTGGTTAATATCACATGAGGCGATACTCAATTGTAAGACAAAATGGTTGAGCTTGGTCGATGACGAGCGATAGAGACGTGTGATTGTAGGTTAGAACCATGGAGTTTCCATATGGTTCATCTCTTTCTTGCATCTATGGAAGAGAATGCACAAGGGGTGCAAGCTCTATGCGATCCTTGCATTAAATGAGAAGGGAGTAGCGAAAGGTCTAAGACACCTTCTAGTGGTGATAAAGTTTGCAGACGTCTTTTTGGAGGAGTTACCTGGGATGTCACTGGAGAGGGAATTGGAGTTTAACATAGACCTAAAACCGGGGACTAAATCGATAGCTAGAATGCTTTATCAGATGTCGACCCTGGAGTTACAGGAGTTGAGAATGCAACTAAAAGAATTGTTGGACCTGGGACTGATACGTCTAAGTGTGTCACCATGGGGTGCGCCTGTTATTTTCATATAAAATAAGGATGGTTCATGGAGGCTCTGCATTGACTTCCATCAATTGAACAAGGAAACGATCAAGAATTAATATCCGTTGTCAAGGATAGATGATCTGTTCGATCAATTGAAGGGTGCGATGGTGTTCTCAAAAATCGATTTGCGATCAGGGTATCACCAGTTACAGATCAAGGAGGATGACATCCCTAAGACCACCTTAAGATGAGTTTTGGACATTATGAGTTTACTATTTTACCATTTGAACTGAGAAACACCCCAAGGGTTTTTATGAGTTTGATGAACAAGGTGTTCCACGAGTACTTGGACAAGTTCGTCCAAGTATTCATTGACAATATTTTGATTTACTCTCGGACGACGGAGGAGCATGATGAGAACTTGCACTTGGTACTACAGTGTCTGTGAGAGCAAAAATTGTATGGTAAGTTGTCCAAATGCTCTTTTTAGCAATTGAAGATTCACTACTTAGGACATGTCATCTCCGACGAAGGTATCGTCGTGGATATAGTGAAGGTCGAGAATATTATGGAATGGCCTGCATCGACGAATGTCTCGAAAGTATGTAGCTTCATGGGTTTAATAGGATATTATCGATAGTTCATCGAGGGATTTTTGAAGATAGAAAATCTGATCACGGAATTGCAGAAGAAGAATAAGAAGTTTTTTTGGACCGAGAAATGCATGGTAGCATGTCGGAGGCTCAAGGAGTTGTTGACAACAACACTGATACTAAAGATCCCTGACATGGATGTGGAATTCTTGGTATGCATCCACTCATCCAAAGAAGGTTTAGGTGGATTCTTAATGCAAGACAGTCGAGTGATCACCTGCATCTCGAGGAAACTGAGAAGGCATGAGGCAAACTATGTGATGCATGATTTGGAGTTGTTAGCCATTGAACATGCCTTGAAGGTTTGGAAACAATACCTTGTTGGATGAAAGTTTGAACTAAAGATGGACCACTGCGGACTACAATACATCTGTACACAAGCGACATGAATGAACGACAACGACGTTGGTCAGAATTGCCTAGCAAGTATGCCTTTGATATTACTTACATAAAAGGGATAGTGAACCGAGTTGAAGATTCATTGAGTCAGAGACCATGCATCTTTTTGATGTTTCCTCTTCAAATGAATATACGTGAAAAGATTCTAAATTTACAGCGTGATGACGACTGGTACAAGAGGTCCATGGTTTTATTGAACAAAACACAAAGATGGTACCAAGATTTCAAGGATTTATGTTTGACTATGATTGATTATTGAGGTTTAAAAATTGGATTTGCGTACCACCAAATGACGAGTTGAGGAGCTTGATCCTAAATGAGGCTCATAGAGCAGTGTGCATGGCTCACCCGAGAGTCACAAAGAAGAGGGCGGATCGTAAACCCTTATTCTTATGGAACAAAATGAAGGCAAACATAGTCAACTAGGTGACTAGATGTCTAGAATGTTAGCAGGTAAAGGCTGAACATGGACACCCAACAGGATTACTACGGCCACAAGCTATTCTGGAATCGAAATGGGAGGTTATTTCGATGGATTTTATTGTTGGGTTTCCACTGATGGGAAGGAGACACGACTCAATTTGCATAGTAGTAGACACTCTGATGAAGAGTGGTCACTTTATTCCTGTGAGTATGACATATCAGGAACCTGACATAGCTAGAGTTTCATCAGTGAGATTGTGAGGCTGCATGGCATGCCCAAGAGGATTATATTTGATTGAGGATCGGTGTTTACGGTATGATTTTGGACGAGTTTCCAAGAGGCCTTGAGAACCCAACTTAACTTCAGTACTACGTATCACCTGGATACTAACAGGAAAACCAAACAAATGAACCAGACCTTGGAGGACATGTTGCACTAGTATGTGATGGACCAACAAAACCGTTGGGAAGAATTCTTTCCACTGGTGGAATTCGCTTATAAAAAGAGTTACCAAAGCACCATTGAGATGGTGCCTTTTGAGTTTCTTTATGGGTGACCGTGTCAAACGCCTTTGAGTTGGGATCTTCTTGAGGATAGGGTCCTGGTGGGACTAAATAAAATCCAATAAGTGGAAGAGAAAATGTGAACCATAAGACAAAGGATTAAGGAAGTGCATGATCAACAGAAGAGTTATATCGATGTGCGTCGTGTCGACCATAGTTACGATGTGGCGATCGAGTATTTTTGCAGAAAAAACAACATAAGAGTTCGATCAAGTTTGGAAAAGGGGCTAAACTATATCCTACATTATTGTGGAAAAGAGAGGCCCGTAACCTTTTGACTAGCCTTGCGAATTTCTGAGGCGTATGCATGATGTCTTTCACGTCTCTATCTGAGACATTATGATTAGTGATCCTACACATGTTTTGACTTAAGAACCTTGCGAGTGTTGAATGAGGGAATTCTCACAGCTAAGTCGTTCTTCATATTGGATCATCACATTCGAAAGCTACGGTGTCAAACAGTAGAGCAGTTCAAGGTCCAGTGGGACAACTATAGTCCACACTCAACGACCTAGGAGGACACATATGATATGCGCCAACAGTTTCCATTTTTGTTTGATAGATAGACTTATGATACTGTGATACACATTATTTAGGCACTTATACTATGAAACTTCAGGACAAAGTTTAGACCAAGAGGGGGTTTATGTAACATCCCACTCTTGCATAGACTGAGCGAACTTGTTCTTTGAGGACACTTGCTCACATGTGATCGAGATTATTATACTATTAAACTTTTGATTTGGATTATGAGGTGTTATGGGTTGATGATATGTTGTTTTGCTACCTTGACATAGACAGGTGCTATTGACTCAGTTTTATTGAGTGTGCAGGATTTTGGACCTCGAGGATGCAGAGGCATCGATGGAACCCCTTGGACTCAGGATCGAGTCAAGGAGTGAACTATTGGGGTTTGATTGTTTTATATGTGATATTAGTGCATCTGATTAGATGATATGATTATGGATATATTTATGACATGATTCATTGATGATGCAGGCTGATGATAGCTTGCCGACCAGACTCACATGTGGAGTAGAGAGGTCATGCACGACTACCAGATATGTTGGGGGAGAGGTGTTGATAGTAGCCCTACCACAACCTACTAGCACTCCCATCTTATCTCGAAATGTAGGTTAACGTTTACCTATTTTGAGAGGACCCATGATGCCATGAGGGCAGACAATGACAGTCACTCACGATGATTCTAAGGGGTGTGCAATAAGGCAGGGGCCTTATTCCTTAGAGGCCCTTAGTCTCCCACAAGCTCACCTGGCGGAGTATTGACTCTCGGGGTTTTTGATGTCTACCAAGTTAGGCAATATGCAAGTGGCACCCTTGGAGCATGTGGTGCATTCTT
>JASDQU010589378.1:0-14939 GCA_032191745.1 Picea mariana | reverse complement strand
GGGCCAGGATATCCATATGATATCCTGGAGCTAGGAAGTTACCTAGTTGGCAGGGTGGAACTAGGTTTTGGGAAGTGTTTACAAAGTGCAACAGCGGTCAAGAAGGCAAGCAGACAAACGAAAGGTTATTAGCATTAGGTTCAGGTATTTAAAATTATGCAATGTTTTTATTATGTTAGAAAATTTTAATATTTGCTGTTAAATCTATATGCAAATGTGCTCAATTAAAGGAATTTGATAAATTTTACTATTTTGCTCAATATAGAAGAAATTTGTGAATTTTCTGAAATCAATACTATTACAATTATGTAATTATTTGATGTTAAATCTATTCGGCCCCTACACTAATGCAATAGAAGATGCATCAACATGCACATGGAATGCCTTGCTCCAGTTGGGAAAGACTAGAATAGGCGCAGTGACCATCTTTTGTTTTAGTGTGTCAAAGCTCTGCTGGCATTCGTCTGTCCAACCAAACTGACAGTCTTTATTTAATAACCTCTCCATTGGTGCAGTAATTTGAGCATACCCTTTGATAAATTTCCTATAATATCCAGTATGTCCTAGTGCAGTGCATAGTTGTTTGACTGATGTAGGTGGTGGTAAATCAACTATAATTGTGATTTTGGATGGATCCACCAACAATCCTTGCTTGCATACAATATGACCTAATAATACTCCAAATGGTGAGAGGAAGATGCACTTATTCAAATTCAAAGCAATTTGACACTGCCTACATTTATCCAGCATTAGCCTTATACATTCAATATGTTTTTTCAACAAACTAAAAACAGTCTAGTCATCAAAGCATGCTTCTAAAAACTTATGCAAAAATTCTTTGAATGCTTCAACCATCACCCTGGAAAAGATGGTTGTGCCATTCTTCAGTCCAAATGGCATTATTGTATATTGGTAGGATCCCCACTCTATGGAAAACGTAGTCTTATGGAGGTCCTCCTTGGTGATGTGGATCTGATGGTATCCTAAAAACCCATCTGTAAAAGAATATACTTCTTGGCCTCCCGCGTTATCCAGTACTTCATCTATGAAAGGTGTAGGGAAAGGATAATGTAGACAAGCATCATTCAGCTTCTTGGGATCTACACAAATCCTGATCTCACCTGTCTTCTTATCTTGCATGACCATGGGGCTAATCCATTCCGACTCTTCGATAGGTTCAATAATCCCTGCTTCCAGCATTATGTCGAGCTCAATCTTCACTTTTTCCTTATATTTCGGGTTCAATCTATAGGGTCTTTGCTTGACTGGCTTCGCATCTGGTTTCAAAGGTATTTTCATTTCTTTCATAGGTCCTTTGATTCCCTTCATATCAGTGAACTTGGTCTGGAACAAGTCCTGATACTCATCCAATAATTCTATGATTTTGTCAATGGTAGCAGCATCCCAGTAATCTCTGACATTGGCAAGATTTGGTGTTTCCTCTATCCTAATATTGACTTTCTTTATATTTATCAGTTTTCCAATGAATGGTCGTTCAACTCCTGGTCCTTCCACATCTCTCTGACCTTTTGTTTCTGCAATATTCACCTTCCTCGAGTCATCGTCTTTGTCGGCATTAATGTTGTAACAGGTCTATAGTTTCTGGAGGGGCACGGTCCATTCATCCTCTTCTTTCTCCAAAGGGAGGCCAGATGCCTCCTCAAATAATTTCTGTCTCACCATCTGTAGTGCTTGATCTACAAAAGGAAATTCACTATTAAAAAAAAAAGTGGTTATAAAATTTTGGGTCATACTTCCCATTCTGAAGTGACAAGGCGTAATTCTGCTTGAAGGTACCAGTTAATCAGGGTGGTATCCAGTGTATTGATCAATATGTGTACCCATTGTTCTCTAGGAATGTCACTCCAGGCCTCTTCATAGCTTCGTACATGGTCCTTTAGGAAGTTTCAACCTGTGTATCGTGCTTCACAACTTCCTTCTTATGTTGAGAACCGCACTGTCATCAGATTTCGACATTGTGTCCAGTATGTAATATTGCTTTTATGTGTCCCCCACCACCTCACTGGGGTGGCTTTCATGGCCTCATCCATTTCCAACAACCTCTATTGTGTTGGTACACTTGTCTCAAATTCTAGTAAGAATTTCTCTAAGGGGTTCAACCCATCAAATGTGGGTAGATTACTCACTATTGTGCCAATCCAGCGAACTTATTTGGTTAGCCTAGCACATCTTCTTGCAGATACTTCGTACATCTGGTTCTACTAGTTCTCTAGTGCTTCTTCTGAATCAGATGAACATGTGTTGTCACTTTGCCAGCTCAGATTTCCGTCAGCTCTAGGGTTGATATAATCCTGTTGTCTTGCTGTTAATTTGTAGATGTTTTCCAATTCAAATGCATGGTCCTCTTCTCTGATGGGTTCTGTGTATCATGGACCCTCATCCGAATCTAAAGGTTTAATGACTCTAAGGCCATATTTCTCTAATGTCATGCATCTTTTATTTAAATCAACAACAGTGGAATTGTCGAAGGCCCAATCAAGTCCTAACAATGCAGGGTAAGGGCAGCTATCATCAACAATTTCAATTACCTCAAAATCTGCAAAGGTTCTTACTCCATCAATGTCCACTAGGACATGCTCTAATCATCCAAATGGGCTGACAACTTGCTGATTAGCCATGCGAAGCCTGACAGGGGAATATATCAGCTTGGGTTTTCCCATCAGTGTCCAAGTCTTCTTCGTCATGACATTGACTTCTGACCCTAAGTCGAGGACCACATAGTCTATCGCATACTCTCCTATCTGAGCATTCAAGTGTAGTTCTTTATTTTTCCTTCTCCTTTTTCCAATTTGGTGCACTGGTTTATTCAGTAAGGGGTCTATTTTTCCTAGTTCATACTTCTTGATTAAATCTTGTAATTCTTGGACAACACCTTTATCTTGAATCAACTTAACACAAGTGTGCAATAATTCCACGATTTTGCTTACCTCTTTCCCTTCTGTTAGTGATGTAGATGGATCAAACGCCTGAGGCATGCCATATTCTTTGATTTTTGGTTGTCTCTTTGATGAATATCCTTGATTTCCTTTGAACTCTTTTCTTTCCTCCTCAAATATCTATCTTTATTTCTTAGCATCGAACGTTGGGGTCTTTTCTGTAGCTTTCCTGACTCCGTGGTTGTTTTTAGTCTTTCCTTGGGCTGGTCTGTCTTCCCCTATAGCAGTGCCTACTTGAGTAATAACAATGACTCTAGGTTCTGTTCCGCAAGGTTTAGCATATATTAGTTGTACTTGTGGGTTTTGTTGGGGTCCTCATCTTTCTTGAAGTTTAGCCAGTAACACAAGGCATTCTTCTATGACATACTCGAAAGAATTACAATAACTACAGGTTGTGTAGGGGTTCTGACAATCCCTTGCTAAATGTCCTAGATGAATGCAGTTGTAACAGATTATTTGTCCTTGGCCTCGACCCATGCCTCCTCCTCATCCTCATCCTCTATAGCCACCATGAGGAGTGAAATTTCCTCTCCCCAGAGAGTTGTACTGTGGAGTGTTTCCTTCTTGTTGTACTTCACCTTTAATCTTGTATATGTCTCTCGACCTTTTATGCATGATATCATAAGATCTACAATCCCGATCATCATACCCCACTGATTTACAGTATGTACAATACAATTTTTTGGGTTTCTGGACATACTTCTGCATGTAGTAGCACTCACCTATGCCTATTTCTGCATACATCACACCAGGGTAGGTTAACTTGCTTTAAGGGGATCAGTGCCCCTGATGGAAAGTACTCATGAAATAAGGGACAATGTTCCTTATCATGGACTTCATATATGCATCTTACACACCATATATCTTCCCTTTTGTCTTTTCCCTTATCTTTCTTGATACCCTTGACCTGTAAAGACAAACTAGTTAGCTGGCTCATGATCTAGATAATGCCTGAGATAGATTATCCCATTGGTGTTGATTCAAGCTTCATGGAGATCTTCAAAGCTTCCGCCTGAGATGCAATATTCTGCTGCATCAAAGGGATTATTATGTGTGGTAACAGTGCAACAATGAACCACTCTTTGTTTTTTTTGTCGAGGATCTAGAAAGTTAATTGGCCTATCAAGGTCTTGAATCTTTGGTCGAACTCCCAAACAAGTTTTGCTACCTTTTGTTTAATCTCTTTTAGTTCCATAATACATTGTGACTCTAACTTTATTTTCTTAAACTCTGCAATCAATGCATTCTTGATCTCATTCAGGGGCTTAGGCTGTGTCAGTCCTTGGACAAGTTTCATGTTCCATCATAGTGCGTGGTCCCTTAGCATAGTGTTGAACTGGGTTCTCTTGATGGCTTCATTGGTGATACTTTTAATATTCCATATAGCCTCACACAGAAACCAATGATGATCTGGATCTTCAGATCCATCTCCTCTAAATATAGGGAGTCTCATTTCATCTGCCATAAATCTGACTAGGGTTCTTGTTTGAGTAGATACTGAGCTACTGGTAACAGTACTCTGAAGACTCTAGTGGTTCTTACTATTATGACTACTAGGTATTGTTGAGACAATAGGAGGATTAATGTTACTTACTTCAGTAGTTTGCTCAGCTCCTAAGGTTTTCGGCTCACTTTGGCGCAGTTCTTCAGCTTCCCCTTCTTCTATTCTGGTGGGCTTTGGATGCTCTTCGTCAGTTAGATCTACCTCTTATTCACTATAGAAACCTTCTTCTTCATAGTTTTTCTTAAACAAGTTCTCAAGGTGAACTCCCCAGAATACTTTCCCACTGCATGTATGTCCTACTTCTGTGTCACTATCGCTGTCCTAGATCTTGAACATTAGCCTTTTCAGATCCGATCAATCTACTGTATCTTCAAGATGTGGTTTTCATGCAAGAGCATCTTGATTCTTAGCTTCAGGAAGTGCACAAATTTTTCTTTGTGTCCTTTGAAAAAGTATCTTTTCACTAGACTATACGATTTCATTCTGTCAACAACAAACTCAGTGATATATCCTCCGATGGTACTATCAAACCAATGATCTACTGCTCTGGATACAACGCTGTCGACTCTCTTGACCTTCTGGATCAATGTTGGTGTCCAAACCACAGGGGGTCTAGATCTGATTTCAAACTGTGTGTCAGCTAACCTAGCCAACCACTCATGTAGCTCCTGATGGATTCCTCCAAATAATATCTCATGAATGTCGGTGAATATGTATCTTTGTAGCCAATCTTCAGTGCTTATTTTAGGGTTCTTTTTATGGGCTTCAACGAAGTCCTTTTCTTGATGTTCTACCCACTTTTGAATCTCTTTCTTCGATGGGAACCACCTTGACATTCCCTTAAAATGATTCCTATCATGGCAACGGAAACATTTGTTGGCACAAGGGCAAACCCAGGGTTTAGCTCCAAGAGCACACCAACAATCCCTAGCTACTAGCCCTTTCGACAACACTTGCAAAGCAGATGCAGTCTCATCCGAAGTAGCTATGAGGGGGTTGCAGGACAAAGATGTATACAACTAGGGGAATATCAAGTGGTTCTTATTACAACAACAACATAACATGCATCTATCATTCAAATAGCTAGATCTATCCTTCATAGCTATAGATCTTATCTAATACAATAATGAAGATGACAATATAACAACATTAGAGCTCAAAGCATCAATCAGACACACAACAACAGATGTACATGTTTCACCCTCTCTCTAGGGATATGTCTACAGAATTGTGCTTATGATATTTTAAGATAAATCTTACAGTTCTGATCTACACTCTTGGCCAGCAGATCCTCTCTCTCTCTCCCTTCCTGCGCACTCAGCTGCAGGACTTGATCTTCACACCCAGCTGAAGATCTTACAATACCATAAGGCTCTCTCTCTCAACACTTCTCTCACCCATAATACAATATTATCCCAATGAACATTGAACAATGATCAATAATAAGACTCAGCTACCATACCGACCTGACCTAGGTCCTCTCGACCTTTATTTATACATTACAATCCCTCACCGATAGCCTCAGGTCGAAACCTAGGTGTCAAAACCCTAATTACCAAAACCCTAGGTGTCTACAACCCTAGGTGAACTTGACCCATTCTTTCCGGGCTTCACCAGCCTGTCTTTCCTTCTTCATCTCGCGGTGCTCCAAGGCATATAATGATGGATTTTTCCACTTCCTGAGTCATCTTCAGTCCATCTTCCTTGTTGATCTGTCATCCTCGATCTCCTCATCCAACAACTTGTTTTTTTGCACTTCGCTCCATATTTTCTGTTCTTTTTCTCACTTCGACCCATTGACAGTCACTGTGTCTCTCGTGAAGCTCTCTTTTAACCTTTTATTCCTTGTTCTTTTCTTCCTTCCATAACCCATGGCCAATAGCTCTATACCTAGGGGGAAGTGACAGATTCAATCTAGGTGGAAGTGGTGTCCCAATTGGAGCTTGGGAGATAACCACATTTCTAGTAGGAATTGTGGTAGCTTGTGGGACCATAGTATAATGGGCCATATGGAGAGTAGGAATCGAGTGAGAATCGATAAACAATTGGTCTGAAATAGTGATGACATTACTGGTAGTACCGGTAAAATGGTCTAAAGGTACCGTATAGGTGACAGACGTCTCAGGCACTTGTAATTCCATAGGTCGTTCAAGACTCGCTCTTAGGTTACCATACAGATCACATACTGTCAAAGGGATAGAACCAAAATTAGAGGTTCCAACAGTGTGAGCCAACATCCCAAATGGTTCACTTGGAAAAAGTGGATCATCTACTCCAGATCCGACGTTAGGTCTATTATGTATTCCAATATTATCAACAACAACAATTTCTCCAGACGAGTTCATGCGAAGTATACGCATGTATGTTCTAAGAGGGGGAAGTATGAATGCCTCCAAAGAGTATGAAACAATTATAAATCCTTCTAAAGAGTGTGTGCTCCCAACCTCAGAAGCTATTTTGTTGTTGACTACTCCCTCAGGAGAGCCTTCTGGTGAGTTAGGATGTAAGGGTTGGTAACCCTCTGGATTTTCCGGGGGTATCCCTTGCATCCTATGTAAACAGAGAAGGCAGATGTTGCTCGAGCTAAGTAAAGAACAAAAGAAATCTATGGCCAATTAGAGGAAACAAAAAACACGCACTCATAAAATCTAGGGATCAAACCAAGCAAACAAAACCTTCTTATTTTGAAGTCACTAGTTGGTGATGAAATCCAATGTCGTGAAGTCAAGACAAGAAGGGAATGGGATAAGAAAGTGGAAAATTTACGTTGATGACCTTCTTAACAGACTTACTCCCTAGTTCAGGCTCCCACACATAATTGTGGGTATACCCTCCAAGGATCCCGAGTGAGTTTGGCCAACGTCGATTCCAGGTACCGTGAATACTTGCCCCTCCACAGTCACATCGTGTAAATACCCTAAAGAGATAGGCTACTAAGGTTACCAACTACAACAATGATGCGTGTGGAAACAATCGACAGTCCGATCCACACACAAAGGCAGTGTATCTAGCCCAAAATCAACTCGAATGGCTTCCACTCATAATTATGGGTATACCTTCAAGCGACTCCCATAATACATGCAATCTCTACACCAAGACCAACAAAGCAAGGTGAGTAACTCTGTTAGTCTCAATGCGACCTCAAGTTTGACCCTTCTGTGAGAATGGCTTCCCAGGACAAAATGTAGCAATTAGATTTAAACTCTCCCTATCACAAGATACTATTGTTTGTTTTGATGCTTTGGAGAGTGTGCCTTACAATCTATTCCAAAGTGATATGCTAGCTAATGTTGGTGAAAAAGATCCCTAGAAAATAAAACTTACTAATAAATTTTAAATTTACATCATGTTTTAGAGGTTGTTGCTTACTCAAAGAGGGAGGTGGAAGTGAAATTGTTGAAGTTGAGACCTTGACCCAATAAAATGAAAAAAGAGATGAATGTGCAATTTTCAATTCAATGAAATCTAGTTACAGTAGGGAGAAGGTATTTATTTCGAAGTACAACAAGCTACCAATTACAATTCCTTAATTCTGAATGAACACAATTCCAAACAATCACAAACTATAAAATTTTCCAATTTCTTCTCTTTACCAATAGTTCAAATGTAAAACATTTTCTTGCGAGATATTACTAAAATGAATAAATGATTCCAATTCTTCCTTTCCCAAATCAAATAAGAGATATAAAGATGAAAGGAAAGTGTAATCAAAGAAAATCAATACACTCACAACACAATTCCCAAACCAAGTTCGTAATGTAGACAAAAACGAAAAAGACAAGAAAATCTTTTGATGCAAGCAAGAAAAAAGTATTTCTTAATCAACAAACAATATGACAAACATAATGAATCCAAAACTTAAAAGAAAAAACAAATTCCCTCCGTAAAAAAAGCACCTAGATGAAGATGTGAGATTATATCCTTATGACAATGAGTATGAGTAAAAAACTTGCTAAATGCAAAGAAAGACTTTCAATCACTGAAAACCAATCAAAAGTAGGCTCTAAACTTAGGAATAAATCAAACATGGGTATAAGAAGCTCACCCCAGGCTACTAAGTCAAATCTGGGTATTAAAAGACAAAATGACTTACTCCATCAAAACCTACAAGAGTCATCGCAGGTTGGGTATAGGACACAGAGTGATGAGATAAGGTCATCGCAGGCCATAGGAAGAGAAGAGTGTGATGTATTTGCACTGGATTGGATAAGCAGAGAGCGACGTCTCAAGGTCATCGCAGGCTGTCAATGAGGTATAGTACGACGAGGTCTATAAATTTGAAAAATTTGGAAGAAAGACAAAAAATCTAAAGGAACTTCTAAAGCCAGTGAGTCCATATGGATCACCCATAGACTCATAGAATGAAATTTATCAGAGAAAGGTATAATAAAGGAAAATGGGAAGAAAAAAATCAAAAGGAGGTTTCATCCCCAGTATGGTCGTCAATTTTGTTATGGGACTTATAGGTAAATGCGGGCATAAACAGATCTCCCTAGATCCACCTAGATCTAGAACAAAACAAAACAGAACATGATGCTTTCCCTAAGCTCTAATCAATGAGTTTATTATCTAACAAGAGATGTGCAACATAACGTTTAAATATCGCTTCCTCTTGTCATTGTCATCCTAGCTCCACTCCAGTTCTCATGTGATGTTGAATCTGCAAGGGAACACAAGCCAACCAAAGTGAAAGAAATATAATATACTCAATGATAACTTTTGTATGTGATCAAGGAATCATACAATAAAAAAAAGCATGTTTTATGGGAAATAAACATATCACTATATCATATTAAAATGAAAGTGGATATTACAACCAAAGACTTGATGTTGCAAGGTCCCCTTCTGATGACCCTTTGCTCCAACACACGCACTTACTCCAATCCTTGAATGAAGAAGATCCACAATGACTTGATAAACTGAAATGAAGCTTTCAAGTATGAAATGAAGTAGAATTCCTCATTCAATTCTTAGCCTAATCAATAATAATCTTGCTTGAATCAACCTTCATTAACCTTAGCCTTTTCCATGAGAAATCCCTCTTTATATAGGGGAAAGAGAGATGGTTGAAGAGAATATGATGATCCCACCAAATAAGAGAAGTAATTAAGATCCCAACCATACATATGCCACCTCATATTCTAGAATATCCCCTTCTAGAACTTTCGTGAAGTTCGACCTTTTCTTATCCTCTTGACATCGTCGCAACCTAGCTGTAGAGCAGCCTGCAGAGACATTGCAAACCATCTTTAGGGTATAGGGCGATGACCAAGCATCATCGCACCCTGCTTATGGTGCAACCTATAACGACCCTCTTTAATAAGGTTTTTGATAAGATAAAGTCAGTCACCTTTCTCATGAAGATAGGCTCTTTTGGGAACATGAACACATGTTTGTCAATGGATCATCAAGATGACCAAAATAATGTGTAACACACCTAAAATTAATCCTATTTCTGAAATAGAAAGAAGGAACGTTGTGTTATCAACCCAACAAAGTTCTCTAAGGACAACTTTGTCTGATTCATATAGTTCGTCTTTCTCTGCCTCACTGTTGACACCAGGATGAAGTGGAAAGAAGGATTATCATGGGAAATAAAGTGTACAGAAACAGAAGTAACACCTGGAAGGTAACAAAGCACGTATGCATGCAAGAAAGTGTGCACAAGGAAAACGACAACTGGAGGAAGAACAACACGCGTGCATGGGAGGAAGACCTAACGTTGGTAGGGTTAGGGTTTGGGTAATACATTGTAAACTTATGAAGAGCCCAATATATATAAATAGAGATATGCAGGTATCATAGAGAGGTTGATTCTCTTTTGTATTAGTTCAGTTTTGTAATGTTATAGCATAGCTATGTACGAGTTGATGCCTTATGTAATATGGTTATGGACCAATTTTGTAAGTTGTTGAGATAATAACAGAGGGAAGGAGGAAGATCTGAGGATTAGATCGTAGGTTGTGGAGCCTGGTGCGATCTATTTCACCTCATATAGATCTTACCCATTAGAGGGAATTGTAAGCGTGCAACACTGGAGATGCAGAACTACCATAATAAAAGAGATAAGAGCCAAATCTTTGTGGATGTAGCCTAGGAGAGGGTGAATCATGGTAATATATGTGTAATGTGATGAATGAATGTATGTCTTTATTTTCTTTCAGCAGTTAATTGTTATGCTTAATGAATGAGTTAATGCATTGCTATGGAATATGATTGTGTTGTTTGGGGAACTAAACCATGAAGGATAGATGAAACCCCATGAGTACTAGTATATTGTAGTCATAAGTCATATTAGATGGCTCATATTAAACATACCCTATCTCATACTCAATCCTAGGTTGTAAACACATGAGTCTTACAGCCACCCATTTAAAGCTATCTCGGGTGAGACTGTGCAGTGCACTCTATGTACTATGTTGCCTTCTATTTTACTAGGAGGGATGATAGTTTTAGAGGACTTGTTGGAAACCCTAAAGACATGAACCCTGGGAAAATAACTCAGACAATAAAAGGAAGTAGCTTAAACCAACAAATGGTTTCTTTGTCATGTTAGGGACAGAAGGAACAAGAGAGGACTGAGAAGATTAGATAGATTGAATGAGAAAAGAACAAGCAAAACAAGAAGACCCATGAGCCATTAGAAGGGAATGTTGAGACCTTGGAACCCCATGAAAATAGAAATCGAAGGTTGGTTGAGAACCAAAGAGCTAGAGTTTTCCCAGAAAGACAATAGAAACCCTAGAATCAAACCTCACAAATATCTGGATAAATACGTGTTTACTGATTTACATGAAGTCTTTTTCTGTGATTTTCCACATCTACTACAGAAGTGGATACTAAGATTGAAGGATAACCACGTGACGAACTAGATTCCACAACCATATTGGACCCAGGTACAGATTGAGTAGTTACAGCAGCTGAACAACAAATTCACCCGTGAAGTATACTTTTGGCTTGACAGTATTGTGGTAGGATTCATCACTGAATTTGCAGTTGACAGTGAAGTCATACAGCGCAACAGAGAAATAATTTCTACGTGGACCCCAAGGAAGGTATATTAAATCCCTATATACTTCTATTAAGATATTTTTATATAACAAAGTTGTAAGGACAATGGAATTATACAGCTAAAATTCCCTACGTGCATGGGGGAAGGGGGGAAACACTGACAGAGAGGGGATAAATGGAAGGAGGTGTAGATAAAGGCAAGAAGGAGGAGGAACCCTTGGACCCTATCATGATGGATGAGGACCAACTCAAGTGGATCTTGGCATCATCAGGAACGTTGCGTAGTGAAGTACCCTACCAATATAAGGTGAATACCAAGAAGAGAGTCATGGCTGCAAGGGAAGGCTTGGCGAGCGATGAGGAAGAGGTAGAGGATCTACGGGCTATGGAGCAGATTGAGGAAATCCTTCGCACAACGTATGAGAGGAATATGAGATGCCCAATAATGGCATGAGAATGCAACAATCCTATCCATATTTATTTCAGTGTGGAACCCACAAACCCATGTGCGACTAATAAACCAAGGAGAACACCATTGTTTAGAAAACCGAAGTTTGGAGGAAGTCTGACAGCAAGAAGTACATCTACACTAGGAGTAACAACTGGAGGAGCCAATTCAGGCAACATTAGTCAAGTATCTACACCACACAGAGGAGGAAGTAGTTCAGTATTCAGAATGGCAGGACATGATCCCACTATCATATTACCAGAATTCCAAGGAGAAGCAACAGAAGACTCGGAGAAGAGTCTATTCATTTGTGAAAAGATCTAGGAGGAAAAACAGATCACTAATGAAGATACCAAACTCGTGCAGCTAGAGATTACGCTAAGAGACCGCGCACTAGACTGGTACATGAGTCTAGACACAAATAGTGCCCCTAGGACGATGAGGACATTAACAAACATTAAGAAGCTACTGATTAATGAGTTCCAAAAGCTGAGCTCAGAGGATCAATACATGAACAAGATGATTAAGATAAGACAGAAACCATGAGAGTCTGTATGGGAGATCGACCATAGATTCAAGCAACTAAAGGGAAAACTAAAATACCTTATGACCGAGATGCAGCATCGGCACCTATTTTTCAACTCACTACTCCCACACTTAAAATATCCCTTACGAAAATAGAAATGTTAGACATAGGCAGCCTTGCAAATGGAAGAGAACCAATACCAACAGACGGACCCAGCTATTGAGGAATTGAAGGAGGATTTGAAGAATCTAACATTTCAGCTGAACAAGAATAAGAATAAGGACAAATGAGAAGTCGTTTGGTGCACCGCATGCAGAACAAAAGGACACCACAAGAATGAATGCCCAACATTCGTGTAGTATATGGAAACCGGTATGCCAAATCTACTACCACAGGGAGGATTATGGTGCGAAATATGAAAGAAACTAGGTCACAACCCTTATCACTACACGTTGATGCAAAAATACCAGACGATTTCGAAGAATTCATATTGCACCTTTTGTAATTCAGTAGGCCATGATGATAAAAATTGTAGAACTATGGAGTTGATGCAGGAAAGAACATAATATGCATACAGGGTACAGGCCAAAATGATGACTGGACAAGAAGCACCACAGTTCAATCAAGCCCTATCTCCATACAATATTGCGCAGCCACAGTACAATACTACGCAGTAGCCATACAACAACGTGAAACCACAGTACAAACCGACACAACCCTAGTACATTACCGTGCAGTATAATCAGGCACCATAGTATAACACGCTAAGAGGTGACTGAGCAGGCTACTGAGGAGGAGGACGAGCCAGAGGAGGTTTTGGATGCGGTAGATGACCCGTCACATGTCACAATTGTCACCAACTGGGACATTATGCACGAGAATGTCCACCTCCACCAACAACTTGTATGTATTGTCGCACATCGGACCACGATACAGAAGAATGTCCGACACTACTAGTAAATATTTAGGAAAAGAGGAACCAGAACAATCAGAATGTCCAATTGATTTCAGCTGAAGCTAGGGATGACGGACGAAACATCAATATAGTCACTCGTGGAGGAATGAAAATAGGAAATGACACAGTTCGACAAGAACCAACATAGAACCAATGGGTAAAGAAGAACACCGAACCAAGAAAGTAGTTCGACGCACCAAAAGAAAAGGATACTTTTAAGGGAGCCACACAAGAATTTTAGGAGAACACAATGTCAACTTCAACTACGCAACCATTCAAGGAGGCCCCAAAATATGAGATGCCGCCATCATTGGATCATACCAACAGAATGCAGCCCAAGGGACAAGTAAGTACAATCAAAGGCTTTTTGCAATCATGCGTGAAAGTATTAAGTGATCCTTCATCTGTGAAAATATTGCAAAACATACTAGAGAAATGTCGCAGCGAGACGAAATAAAAACTAGAACCAAAAACTATCAATCACCTACACTCCAGAAGAAGAACAAGTAGGGAATTTAGACTAAATTCTAACATTGGAGATTTCAACATGGGAGACATTATACTAGACCTAGGATCTGAAGTGAATGTGCTACCCAAGAAGACCTGACAATGCATGGGAGAGCCAACACTGGGATACTCAAATGTCCAATTAAAACTAGCAAACCAACATAGATTCATACCAATAGGTAGACTTAAAGGAGTGACAGTAGATCTTGATGGAGTCACTACTACATATGGGCGGATTATTCCACGAACGTTTTCCACGCTTCCACTAGTTTCATCATTTTTTTAAAGAGGGTGGGATTTTCATCGATATTGTCATGAAAGTTCGTCGCAATATCCATGAAAATCTTATTTTAACCTAGTCGGGATTTTTGTCGCTATAGTGACGAGATTTCATGGCAATAGCGACAAAAATTTTGCCTATCTCATTGGTTGGTGTTAACGGCTAGTTGACTATTTTATCTATATATACGTGACTTTAAGAGACTTTGTGACACAATTTCTATAGTTGTGACATTGTTCTTGGATTTTGTTTGAGCTGTTTATTTTTTCTGTCACCCATCGGTTGAAAAAATCCAATTCTTGATCTACATAGCTCGGATTTCGAACTTTCAAGGTTAGTATGTTATTTTTTATTGATGTACTCATTTAACTTGTAATTTTTTTTTCAAATGTCCAAATTTCATTTAGCTTGTTTTTTCCTTGATAATATATTATAATATGTGTAGTACCATATTTCCTGTCTTTGGTTTTTGGATCTAGTTAGTATATTCTATGGAAAAGGGTATGTGGATTCCATAATATTCTAGGTTTATGGAATCCACATACCCTTTTCCCTTCAATTGTAGCTATAATCTCTCTCTCTTTTCATTGATAAAGATATGGAATTGCTCTTAAAACTCAACCATGATCGGTTAAATGATAGTAATTGATTGTCATTTTCTTCTCTCTTTTATTTTTAAGACCTAACAAAAAAACACAAACAAATCTTGATTGAATCTTTGATACCACTTGTTACATCCCTAGTACCCAAA
>JASDQU010589377.1:8753-56832 GCA_032191745.1 Picea mariana | reverse complement strand
TCTTTCCTTCTTAGGGTTTAGGGTTGGTGGCCTTGCCATAGAAACACCATCAAACCCTAGCTCTCTTGTCTTTGAGTTTAAGTCCTCCCTAAACCATTAGTCTCACTTCAAGTTGACTCCATTAACCCAAGGCACTAGTCTAAGAATGATTTTGAAGCTTGTTATGCCTTAAACTTCTTTCAAACTATCTCTAAATTGCAACCCTAACTAACCTAGCGTCTAACCCTAGCTAGTTTTAAGACTAACCCTAAGCTGATAACGTGTGGACTTAATTTAAATTTTGATTGGATAGAAAGGTGCGGCCCTATTATCTCTTCATAGCCGTGGAGTTGTTTTACCTTTTTGCTGGTTGATTTTGACAAAATGTCACTCCTTGGCTAGCTAACCTGCAGACAACAAAATTTATATAGAGGTGACGTCATACCTTGTTAAATATCTTTCTTGGACCTTAACGTTTTGACTTTGTCACCCTCCTTTGATTGGTTTTGAGCTATTGATTACATTTGTGAGCTTGTTTGGTAAAACGTTGTGCTCTTTTCCCGTCAAATTGATTCATTGATAAAGCTTGACGTCACACTTGTAGCAGAAATAGTATAGGTGACGCAACAATCTTACATGTGTGAGATGATTTGACATATCTATTGCATTAATGATATGATACAAGGCCTAGTATTGAACGTTGAATGCTCTTGTCTTTTTATGCATTTATTGGTGAAGTAATACAAATCTTTGACTTTGTTAGGCCATCATTGACTTCGTCAATATTAGCATTGATATTTTTCTCATATATGTGTTAAAGGATAGTCATTGATTTGATGAAGTACTAACCCACTGCAAGCATATTCTAGTCTTCTTTGTCTCGCAAACAGGTGCATCATCATTGGATTTCTCTCCTTGACTATCTCATTTGGGCAGCAATCTGTGAAAGGGAACTTCTTTGACTTGGTCCATTACCCTTTAGCCTTTCATTAACCCTGATTTCTTAGGGATGTCTCCCTTGGACTAGCCCTCCTAAATAAAAAGAGCCCCCCATCGAGGTGACAGTGGGTGGGGAAGCTCCTGTTACGCCGGTTTCAAGCCTTGACTCAAGCCCCTTAGACCTTTCCTACAAACCGTGCGATAACAGGCCTCAAAAGGAAAGATCAAGATCATGGAGGAACGCCAAAGAAGACAGGGAGCACGAAAGAAAGCAAAAGCACAATGACATGCTCCATTTTTCATTTTGATTGATGATGATATGGAGCGTATTGGGGACTTGATACACTATTCCACTAAAGATATGTGGGGGGAAGTTGCGATAAAGCACGAACATCACCAGAAGAAGGTTCAGGATCAGTTGGGAGTCCTGCAACAACTGTTGGAAACAACATGCATGGTGAAAGACCCTAATATAGGGGATGGCCCATCCACAACACACAGGACAACCAAGGCCGGTACGCAGAAAGCTCTACTCCAACCCTCGAGAGAGTATCACACTATACAGCTTGAGGCAGCCGCACTGGAGTTGCCAGCGGGGGAAGTGTAGGAACATCTTGTGGCTTTAGGGAAAATTAAAATTGTGGTCTCTAGCTTACCCATTCACAAGATAGAGGAACTCCAAGCACAGTTGGTGTAGTAGATATGACATCGAGGTGACACTACACACCAATACTTAGTCAAATTAAGGGATGAAAGCACCCACATATAGACACAGTATGATACGACCATGCGACAAAAGAAAGAACTGGAAGATAGAATGGAAGAAATTATGAAGACCCAAGAGGGTGAAAAAGAAAGGGAAACGAAATCCCAAAAGGAGAAGGATGACATGGACACTATGGTACAGAGGAACCTGGATGTTTTTCAAAAGTTTTCCAATAAAGTTCTCGAAGTTTTCTTGGTCGTCGAGGCTACCATGGAGGAACAATTCTTGAAAATTGGGGATGTTATGAAGAGATTCTGAGAGCAGGTCCAAGATATCCAATAAAAGACCACACCAGGCACGCTACCTGAGGTGCACAAGGGTATACTATGGAAGAAAACAATAACACTTTCCACGATTAATAAATTTAAAGATGACTGTGCATGCCTTTGCGAGGAAAACGTCAAAGTCTAGGAAGAAATCATAGCGGACCCAGAAATGCAGGTCGTAGAGGCCAAACTACGAGCAGCGCAAGTGCATGCCAATGAGGCAACCGAAAAGAAGACGACATTTCCACCAGTCGAACGGATGGTGACCAATTTGGTGCAGTGCCAAGCATATGTTGAAGTAGAACAATTGAGGGACCAATAGAAGGTCCTGCAACAAAAACATGGACCTAGGAAAGAGGAAGCGATCAAGATTATTGGAGATTTGGCCACTGTCCAAGAGAAGGTCAAGCAAGTCGTGGCTGATATAGAGAATAAATTGCACGATTTGTCTAAGTAGGCCATCGAGGATATCACTGCTAAAGAGGCCACCATCATCCTAGATGTCGAAGAGGCTAAGGCTGTCGCACAACAGTTCATTGCAACATGGAAGAACATGCAACAGGCCTGAGTGGCTCAAGATGAGCCACATGTGAGTGTTGGGGGCAAGTTGGACAAGAAGTTTTGGATATAGTTTTGGGAAGAATATAAGTATGAATACAGTGTGCAGAAGGAAGGAATCACACAAAAGGAAGGACTCACACATAATATAGAAAGGGAGTAGAAGGACGCGAAGGATGAAGCTAGCTCAAAGATGAAAGGATAAAGCAAGCGAACAAGAAAAGGAAGTGAAAACAACGATAGTGCGACTTTCTAGAAATAAAAGGACAACATAAAATTTGTATAAAGAACAAGAAATAGAAGAAGGCAAATAGCCATTTAACTAAAGTTGTCTATACCATGCATTGTAATGAGTTATTTTGGGATAGATAAGAATAGAACTTGAAACCCTATATTTTGGGTATAGATAAAGAGATATATAGATTTGTGTATGTAAGTGTGAGAGTGTGCGCATGAAAGATAATTAAGGTTATGGAAGAATCATGAATGTAACAGGCAGACGAAAGATGAATAAAGAAGGAGTTTAGAAAGGATATTGTGTCTTATGTTCTTACCTGTCTTTATACATTCATGAATGATGATATACTTCACATAATGAATTTAGTCTATGAATTGGTTATGCTGGAATTTTCATGTATGGATGTGATAGTTTAAGTAATAATCATAAACATACATAAGTTAAGATAAGGAAGAATGATTCACGCATCAGCCTCCCTTTCCCTTACTGTTGCAAAAACCTAGTTCTTGCATCCCCAATAGATACCTCGGGTGAGACTTCATCTGCACAAGCAGGTGATTCCGAAAGGGTCGATGTCTTGAGGGTTTTGTTGGTCATGGTCAACCTAAACCTTGGGTTTGATAAACCCCACACAAACAAGAAGAAACCAACACAAAAAGTTGAACGAGAACGAAGATACTTGGCAGAAAACCCTTAAGAAAAACAACTTCCAGCTGAGGTTGAGTAGAATTCGTTACGAAAAGATCCACAACTGAAGATGTGGGTATAGTTGTATGAGGAAAGAACAGATGAATCTCTTCATGAGAATGAGTAGAATCCTAAAGGAGTAGAAGAAGCTCATGGGGTTCTAGAGAAAATCACTAGTGTTACCAAATGGCCAAGTTTAGGGAGAGAATCCTAGTGAGGTACTCGTAGCAGGGTGAAACAAACTTGCTATTGTAGAGGCTTAGTGTAGCTCACAAGTGGGCATGGATAAGCTCACAAATGAGGAATTGAAAGATGGATATGTATAGTCATGCAGAGGGTTCAGGAGGAAGCCACACGAAAGTGAAAGAAGACTTCATTACAACAGAGGATAAAGAGGTAAGAAACAAACAAGGATGAGGAAACAAAGAATGCAAAAAAATGAAGCAACAAAAGATAACACAAGTGATGTAGCAAAAGCATGATGGAAAAAATAAAAACAAAAGAAGAAAGGTATAAATAATTTTTTTTGTGTAATGTGTGATAATAAATCCATGAGAAAACATCCGTAAAAATTTAAATGGTCCTTAGTGACGAAAATTTTGATATAAAAATGGTATTAAGTCATATAAGGTTAGATAAACCTTGATTTGAAAGTAGAGGAAGTATATGTACTTGATTCATATATGATGTAAGCCGACAAGGCAAGAGAGAGAGTTACCCCTTAGAGTTTGTGGTAAAATTGAAACCATTATGTAGTAGTTTGCGATCTCTCAAAAAACCACTTTGTAAAGGTTTTCATCATGTGTTGTTGTGGTAGATATACCACATCATCATGTAGGTCATTCAATGTAAGAAGATCAATTATGGATGAGGAATTTGTAGTAGTCCAAAATTGATAGAAGTGACAATTTGAGGTTGTTAGGAGTGACTATTGAGTCAAAGGATAACTAAGGAAAGAGTTTGCAAGAGTTGAGGAATGCATGGTCAGGAGACCATGAAATGTTTTTGTTCCTCGGGAGTCTGATGCAGGAGCATCAACAATAGGCTTATGTGTGAGCCACAAACATGGGTGAAATACGATGACATAGATGAAAAAGGGAAAAACAAGTACAAGTGAAAGGTATTTGTGGTGCAAATATAGTTGATGAATGACGCAGACGAGTGTGTTCCTACACCTCAGACTCACCCGCTCACAGGATCGTTCTTAATTTCCCTTATTCGAGCCGAATTATCTCTTTAGATCCCCTCGGGAATCACTGTGCAAAATACCCGATCCACAGGTCCTTTAATTCCTCCCCACAACCTTCAATACTTGACCATGGTTATCCCTGACTCTCTATCGAGGTTCGGGGATTTGTCCTTCCTGTTGTCGAGGATCACTGCCCTCTCCAATCCCCGATTTGTGATGATCTCTTGGCTCCTAGGCACTAGCCCTCCATCTAAGCTTCCACCATATGACCACTTACTCCGTGTCTGTGGCCTTGCCTCCTATCACGACTTTATTCTATCGTGACTTCGCAACTTGCAAGTCCTAACACCAATACTTTGGGGCTTCTCGTGGCGAGATCCCAAGGGCTTTGTGCCACCTGCATTCCACTCGCCGGCTTCTCTATGGCCCACACTATCTCCCAGCTGCCGGGATATCACTTCTCGCAACCTTGCGATCCCTGTGCCCAAACTCTCGAGCCTTTTCTCGCGAGGTCCCGACACGCGATCCCACATGCAGATCCAACAGTCCTCCTACGATCTGGATCCAATGGTTATCCTCCTTCTCGTGCCTCGCATCCTCGTGACTTGGGATGCCCAACTATTGGGCCTCTACCCTGTGAACTTCCGAGTTCGCGAGATCTCTCAATCTTTGCCACCTGTCCTCCTCAGATGAACGGCTACAATCCTCTCGCTCCTTCGCCGCCTCACGTCCTTGCGCCTCGCGACTTTGAACACCCAATACTTGGGCCTTTACCCTGCGAACTCTTGAGTTCGCAAGATCTCTTTGATCTCTGCCATATGTCCTCCTCAGATGGATGGTTCCTGTCCTCTCGCCACTTCGCTGCTTCGTGACCTCGCGACTTCGTGACTTGGGATGCCCAACACTTGGCCTTTACCCTGTGAACTCTTGAGTTTACGAAATCTCTCGATCTCCGCCACGCGTCCTCTCCAACGGACGGTCCAGATCCTATCGCTGATTCGAGACCTACAAGTCCTGATGCCTGGTGCCTTGGTTCTCTGGAATAGATGATCGCGTGACACCTGCCCCTCCTGAACGGACAGCTCCGATTATATCAGGGTTTTCACCTGGGATTTCCCCGATCTCATGTCCATGGGAATGCTGATTTCCTGATGCGCCAGATGTCGATGGTGCTTGATCAATACCACATGTCCTCTACCAATGGACGGTCCAGATCTTATCTCTATTTCGAGACCTGAGAGGTCCCGATTCTTACGACCTCGAGAACTCCGATTCCCTGATGGCCAATATCCCGATGCCCATCGGGACTTCTCTCCTCTTGCTCACGGGGCTAACTCCCGCGTGACTCCTGTCGATCCAATGGCTGTCGACGATCTGATCCCAGATCTGACGACTCAGGTTTATCCTCCTCGTGTGCTCCTCCTCCAGAGGCTAAACTCTATGCAACTCCTCTCGATCCAATGACTGTCGGGTTTTCCGTATGAGATCCGACGGCTGTCGGTCTCCTCCTTCTGTAGGCTCCTCCTGAGCTTCTCCTGGACGTGAATCTTCAACGGTCCAGATCTATTCTCTCTTGTTGATCTGATGATGGCTGCTGCTCCTCCTGAGCTTCATGTGCTTTCGTCCTACACTTGGAAGGAATTCAGTTCCTTCAAGGTCTCAACCTTATCTTCTTTCCTCAACGGGCTCCCGAACTGTGAGCTTCACCGTGCGTGTACAAACGCTTGCTCCTTCTGATATTTTCTTCTCCTTTCATATCCTTAAAGGACTCTAGCGCCTGCACTCCTTGCAGAACCTCTATGCGCACATGGTGCTGTCCCTCCTAATCTTATACAATCANCAGGCCCCTAAGGGATTTCTTCATCTTTCTCCTCCCACAGATGGAGAATGAAATGGATGCCCTCCTGGCTATCCTTCTGATCAAGCCTCTTCTTGAGTACTTCTGGGTATTCAGCAACCCAGTGGAGGCCCTTCAGTGGACTCTCCCTTCACAACACAAAACTCAAAGAGTTCTCCTCTTCTGTGCCTATCTGCACCCTTCCTCAATGCCCTCTTGGCGGAGTATCTTTTCCACAGAACGTTCAACAGTTCTGGGTTCCTTTTGTGCACCCTTTGCACGTGCTCAATGCCCTCCTGGAAGAACTCTCAGAATCCTCAGTGATTCTGGTCTTCCTTCTAACTCTCAGTAGAGTTCTTCTCCAACGCAACCCGTGCGTATGCTCAATGCCCACCTGGCAGAGCTCTCACAGAACTTACATCAAAGTTCCGTCTGCAACTGTGTTTCTCATACACAGCCTTGCCTCCAAGGTATTCAACAACCTTGAGGTCTTCCTTCTGCGCTGTTGACTTCAGTCTCTTGTGCCTCAACACGTCTTTGTCTGAACCCCGCAGTGTTCAGAAGTGCACCCTCCTATGCATGGCTCTCAGAACCCTCAGCGTTCTGTCACACCCTCCTGGTATGAAGCCTCAAAGACCTTCCACCTAAAATCAAACGAACTCCTATAGAATGCATCAACATAACATACATTCACAACATACATAGAGAACACACACAGACATCCATTCAACACAGAATAATGCAGGAAAAACTGCTCTGTTATATATTAACAAATGGCAAAATGCCTATATCTTTACAATGGTGTTCTTGAGCTCTCCTCGGCCCTTCTACTCTACCATTCTATCACAACCACTCTAACTCAAAATGAGATATCAAAATCTCTTTTACCTGAGGGGCTCATCGAGCGCTTCCCTCCAGGTCTACCTACTCTAATAAATTACATTCAATGGCTGTCTAGTCCAGCGCCTGGATCTAGATCTCAGCCGATCTAGCATTAAAGATGATCTTATATACAGCCTACACAAAGGCACGACTTCCATGGCTCACCAGCCGAAGCATTAAATTTACATTCAATTCAAATTTGAATGAGGACTGCGCCTCTCTCTTCAACGTTGAATGCATGTGCATTGATGTGGTTGGCTGGCTGGCTGGCTGACATGGAGCGATGCTCTTGCATCATACTCCACAGCTGCAAAAATCATGAGCTCTTGCTCATGCGCTTCCCCTCTAAGCTGTTAGAAATCCTCCTGGATCCCAAACAAATATCTGGAGCTTTCCATCTGCTCCATTCTGCTGCTGCTGCTTCTTTTTCTCTGTTTCTGCTACTGCTTCCTTCCTGCTCAACCTCTCTTTGCTGGCAGTTTCTGTTGATCTCAACATCATCCTTCCGATCTCCTCTATCACTTCATCCAACTGCTCCCATGGCTGGTCCTGTTTTTGTAGTCTCCTTAGCTGCAAAAATTTCTAGCACATGGGCAGATCATCATGATCTCCCATGCTTCCTTCTTCATATTCATTTGTGGCCTCAAGCTGCCACTCTGCTGTAGAATTCAGCTCTGCAGTCTCTTCTTGACTGACCTGCTGCTCAGTCACCTTCCCTGACAGCTCAATTTCTACCAGTCCTCTTGCGGGCCTTGGATTGTTCAACCAATCCTCCAACATTTTCAGCTCCATCTCCCATGGAGTGATAATTTTACTTGCCTGCTCTTCGGCTTCCTCTGCTGCTAGCTTTAGTGCTACAACTTCTTGCCTTTCAGCTCCTTGGCTAAAACTATGGAGCTGTCCCTCAGAACGCTCATTCTCTTCTTTTGTTTCTGCTTGGGCAACTTCCAAAGTCTGCTCCAATTCTTCTTCTTCCCTGACAGTCATCGATAGCTGTGACTGTTCTGCTGTTGCACCATCTGCAACACAAATTTCTGCCTCCTCCAGGGCACATGGTAGGAATACTTGTATCCCCCCAATCATCATTTGGCTCCTCATATCTTCTACTGTCAGTTGCACCTGCTGATCCAAGTCCACCTGTTCTGTCAGCTCCCCTGGCTGATTCCAACTCACTTCTGTGTTTATGAGACCCACAGATAGTCTCATCTGCTCATCCCTGCCCACCTGGCAATATGGGATGTCTCTGCTGCCCTCCTGGCAGACTATGAGATCAACCGATCCCATCTTCATCAGCAACCCCTGCTGAATTGAACTCTCCTCCGAGTCCATGAGACCTTCAGACAGTCTCAATTGTTCATCTCTGCCCACCTGGCAGTCCAAGATGCTTCTGCTGCCCTCCTCACAGTCTGTGAGATCCCTCAGCGATCTCTCATCATTTCCTTCCTGGCAAATTGAAATTTCCTGGCTGTCCTCCTGACAGTCCATGAGATCTAGAATTTCTTCTTCTCTTCCCTCCTGGTAGTGCTTGAGATCCTCAACCTATCCCAATTCAAATTCTTCTTCATCATCATCGAGACCTCTCCCAGTCTCCGGTTTACATACCTCAACCATTTTTTCCTTTGTGGCCTTGAGGTTTTCAGCATACCTCAGCCATTTTCTCAACAACCTACGCTGTCTCATGACCATCAACTCCCTGACTGGCCATTTTTATTTTGCCTTCTTCATGGGCAATTCGCGCATCCGTCTCCTCCTCCTATCCTGCCGCAGCCGCAGTTCGAACTCCTCTATGTCTGCCTTTAATTCATAGAGCTTTCTAGTCTCTTCTTCATCCCATTCGACAAGCTTTTCTACCTTGCTCTTCTTTCTATGGCCTTCAGTAGCCATCTTGCTGTGTCTATCTGCCTCCCTGACAGATCTGCTGCTGTCACCCCTAAAATCCTGAGTGCTCAGCTTCATCCTACAGTCCTGCTGACTGTCTCCTTGATTGCTGCCTACCTGCAAACAATTGTCACAGAGCCCTCAACACTTTGTCTTCCTCTGCTTCCTCTTGCTTCACCTAAAATGTACAGATGAAGTTCCTGCTCTGATACCACTTGACGTAGGCGAGTGTGTTCCTACACCTCAGACTCACCCGCTCACAGGATCGTTCTCAATTTCCCTTATTCGAGTTGAATTAGCTCTCTAGATCCCCTCGGGAATCACTGTGCAAAATACCCGATCCACAGGTCCTTTAATTCCTCCCCACGACCTTCAATACTTGACCGTGGTTATCCCCGACTCTCTATTGGGGTTCGGGGGTTTGTCCTTCCTGTTGTTGAGGATCACTGCCCTCTCCAATCCCCAATTTGCGATGAGCTCTCGGCTCCTAGGTGCTAGCCCTCCGGCTAAGCTTCCACCATATGACCACTTACTCCGTGTCCATGGCCTTTCCTCCTATCGCGACTTCGCAACTCGCAAGTCCTAACAACAATACTTTGGGGCTTCTCGCGGTGAGATCCCGAGGGCTTCGTGCCACCTGCATTCCACTCGCCAGCTTCTCTATGGCCCACACTATCTCCCAGCTGCCGGGATATCGCTTCTCGCAACCTCGTGATCCTTGTGCCCAAACTCTCAAGCCTTTTCTTGCGAGGTCCTGACACGTGATCCCACGCGCAGATCCAATGGTCCTCCTACGATTTAGATCCAACGGTTATCCTCCTTCTCGCACCTCACATCCTTGTGACTTGGGATGCCCAAATCTTGGGCCTCTACCCTGCAAACTTCTGCGTTCATGAGATCTCTCGATCTTTGCCACCTGTCCTCCTCAGATGGACGGCTACAATCCTCTCGCTCCTTCGCCGCCTCGCGTCTTCATGCCTCGTGATTTTGAACACCCAATACTTGGGCCTTTACCCTGTGAACTCCCGAGTTTGCGAGATCTCTTCGATCTATACCATCTGTCCTCCTCAGATGGATGGTTCCGGTACTCTCACCACTTCGTCACTTCGTGACCTTGCGACTTTGTGACTTGGGATGCTCAACACTTGGCCTTTACCCTACGAACTCCCGAGTTCGCGAGATCTCTTCAATCTCTGCCATCTGTCCTCCTCAGATGGACAGTTCCTGTCCTCTCACCACTTCACCACTTCGTGACCTCGCGACTTTGTGACTTGGGATGCCCAACACTTGGCCTTTACCCTGCAAACTCTCGAGTTTGTGAAATCTCTTGATCTTCGCCACACGTCCTCTCCAACGGACGGTCCAGATCCTGTTGCTGATTCGAGACCTACAAGTCCTGATGCCTGGTGCCTCGGTTCTCTGGAATGGACGATCGCGTGACACCTGCCCCTCCTGAACAGACAGCTCCGATTATATCGGGGTTTTCACCTGGGATTTCCCCGATCTCGTGTCCATGGGAGTGCCGATTTCCCGATGCGCCAGACGCTGATGGCGCTTGATCACTGCCACATGTCCTCTACCAACAGACGGTCCAGATCTTATTGCTATTTATATACCTGAGAGGTCCCGGTTCTTACGACCTCGAGAACTCCGATTCCCCGATGGCCGATATACCGATGCCCGTCGAGACTTCTCTCCTCTTGCTCATGGGTCTAACTCCCATGTGACTCCTGCCTATCCAATAGCTGTCGGTGATCTGATCCCAGATCTGACGGCTCAGTTTTATCCTCCTCATGCGCTCCTCCTCTAGACGCTAAACTCCACGCAACTCCTCCCAATCCAACGGCTGTCGGGATTTCTGTATGAGATTCGACGGCTGTCGGTCTCCTCCTCTTGTAGGCTCCTCCTGAGCTTCTCCTGGACGTGAATATTCAACGGTCCAGATCTGTTCTCTTCTGTCGATCTGACGACGGCTGCTACTCCTCCTAAGATTCATGTTCTTTCGTCCTACACTTGGAAGGAATTCAGTTCCTTCAAGGTCTCAACCTTATCTTCTTTCCTCAACAGGCTCCCGAACCGTGAGCTTCACCGTGCGTGTACAAACGCTTTCTCCTTCTGAGATTTTCTTTTCCTTTCGTATCCTTAAAGGACTCTAGCGTCTGCACTCCTTGCAGAACCTCTACACGCACACGGTGATGTCCCTCTTGAGCTTAACAATCACTCAGGCCCCTAAGGGATTTCTTCGTCTTTCTCCTCCCACAGATGGAGAATGAAATGGATGCCCTCCTGGCTATCCTTCTACTCAAGCCTCTTCTTGAGTACTTCTGGGTATTCAACAACCCAGTGGAGGCCCTTTAGTGGACTCTCCCTTCACAACACAGAACTCAAAGAGTTCTCCTCCTCTGTGCTTATCTGCACCCTTCCTCTACGCCCTCCTAGCGGAGTATCTTCTCCACAGAACGTTCAACAGTTCTGGGTTCCTTCTGTGCACCCTTTGCACCTGCTCAATACCCTCCTGGCAGAACTCTTAGAATCCTTAGTGATTTTGGTCTTCCTTCTAACTCTCAGCAGAGTTCTTCTCCAACGCAACCCATGCGTATGCTCAATGCCCACCTGGCAGAGCTCTCACAAAACTTACAACAAAGTTCTGTCTACAACTGTGTTTCTCATACACAACCTTGCCTCCAAGGTATTCAACAACCTTGAGGTCTTCCTCCTGCGCTGTTGACTTTAGTCTCTTGTGCCTCAGCATGTCTTTGTCTGAACCCTGCAGTGTTCAGAAGTGCACCCTCCTATGCACAGCTCTCAGAACCCTCAGCGTTCTGTCACACCCTCCTGGTATGAAGCCTCAAAGACTTTCCACCTGAAATCAAACGAACTCCTGCAGAATGCATCAAAATAACATACATTCACAGCATACATAGAGAACACACACAGACATCCATTCAACACAAAATAATGCAGGAAAAATTGCTCTGTTATATATTAACAAATGGAAAAATGCCTGTATCTTTACAATGGTGTTCTTGAGCTCTCCTCGGCTCTTCTACTCTACCATTCTACCACAACCACTCTAACTCAAAATGAGATCTCAAAATCTCTTTTACCTGAGGGGCTCATCGAGCGCTTTCCTCCAGGTCTACCTACTCTAATAAATTACATTCAATGGATGTCTAGTCCAGCGCCTGGATCTAGATCTCAGCCGATCTAGCATTAAAGACGATCTTATCTACAACCTGCACAAAAGCACGACTTCCATGGCTCACCAACCTAAGCATTAAATTTACATTCAATTCAAATTTGAATGAGGACTGCACCTCTCTCTTCAGCGTTGAATGCATGCGTGCTGACGTGGCTGGCTGGCTGACATGGAGCGATGCTCCTGCATCAATGAACCATGTACAGGAAAGAGTTTCCTAGAAAACCGACAGATACAACAATTAGAAACCCATGTACTCTGGTAGATGGTAATTATTTTATATGGACTTCAACAACATGTGTGTTTGTAGGAACAAGGTGAAAGCATGGAGGATGTGGGAAGAAGACCATAAATACAAGAAGATGTGGAGATGAAGGAACAATTCCAAGGACCAAGTGACAAAGAGGAAAAAATACAAATAATTGTTGAAGAGGGAGTATGAGAGAATAATTCATATTTGTAATTATATGATTTGATAATGTAGACTAATTCTAGAATCTACATATCAACGAGAGAGTAGAAGAAATGAGAGATAAAAGGGATAAATATTATTAAGAAAATCATGGGGATCTTGTGGAGAGAGTCATGGAGATAAGGTAGAGGATTTGGTGGAGATTTCTTAAGAGATTTTAGGATATGGTTAAGGATATGATTGAAATTAATTACTAAGTATGCAAATGGTCATTATAGTTCCCTTATAGTATATAAGGAGAACATTTATAATCTTTTGTATTATTGATGAGTATGTATATGCGATAGTAATACATATTTCCCCTACAGTGGAATTATAGTGTGAAATCTATATTTCCTCGTTTCTTTTGTGTTATGTGATTGGAGTGTATATCTCTCTACTGGATTTTATGTTTGAGGGTCTTAAAGGAATGTAGCTTATGGCTGCATTAGTTTCCTAGCAAGAAGACTACCTCGGTAGAGTTGTCCAGTACTAGCACAAAATCAAGTGTCCAAAAGAAGAGAAAGAAGAAGAATTCTTAGATTTATTTAACTAAAGAATTCAATAAGGCTAAGTCACCTACCTTCGATGGAGAGATAAACAAAGGAGAAGAAGACGAAGCGTGGCTGTTTGGTTTGAAGAGGTACTTTTGGGTACACAATTATTCCAATAATACCAAGGCAAGGATTGACATATTTAACCTGAATGGAGGGGATTCCATCTGGTGGGAATACCTCAAGGAAATCAAAGGGTTGAAGGAAAGTAAACCGACATGGAAACAATTTGAGAAATATTTCCAAAAGGCTTACCTATCGAAAAAATATTGCTATGACAAAATCAAGGAATTCCATGAGCTTAGGTTGGGACAACTTACCATGGATGTGTATGCCAAAATATGTATGGAGATGTTGAGGTATGTCCCCTACCTAAAGGATTAGAAAGAAAGAGTGAAGCATTTTATTAGTGGATTACCACAGTCTTATCAGGATCGAATCGAATTTGACAGACCCAGTGCATTAGAGGACACCATTCATAAAGTTAAGTGTTGTTATGATCAATATAAGCATAAGAAAGAGCCCTTGAAGGAAGGGAAAAGGAAGGATAAGAATGGATTCTATAAGAAGGGATTCAAGTCTTTTCCCTACAAGAATTATAGGAAAGGTGCACAGTTGGGTTAACCAAGCAGGAGTGTGCATCAACAAAATTTTCCATCTCGAAGTGGAAATAAACCAACAGAGAAAGCTAAGGAAAGAGCATAGGAGACCATTAAAGGATCGTTGCAATGCTGGGGATGTGGAGAACCACACCTATTGAGGGCTTGTCCCTATAAGAAACATGAAAACAGAAAGGTGTATAATGCGTAGGAGGCATCTATAGTCAATGATGTGGCTCGAAGCATGCCGAAAATTTATGCAGTTGTGGAAAATCAACAGGAATACCACCAAGCCTCTATGGTGGAGTTATAAGGTATTATTTCCAATCAACCTATCTCTATTTTAATTGACCCAAGTTCTAACCTTAGTTATATCTCACCTTGGGTTGTTGAGATACGTTCATTACAGAGAAATAAACATGCGAGAGCATGGTTAGTCCAGTTAGCCACTGTAACAAAGAGGAAAGTGGTTGAGTTTATTGAGGTATGCTCGATTGAAGTGAATGAACTAAAAAATCAGTCATCCTTGAATATCCCACCCCTAGGTTCCTACAAGGTACTGTTGGGAATGTATTGGTTAGTTTCCCACAAGGAAAAACTAAATTATTATGATAAAGTTTTGGAATGCGAAGATGAGGAAGGAAATGCAAGGGTTTTTCAAGGAATTCAAAATCCAATCTCAATACGACAACTATCGGTGTTTTGGCTCAAAAATTTCAACAGAAAAGGGTTTCTTTTCTACGCTATACAAGTGCTTAACTCAACACAGAGAAGAGAGCTTAAGGATGAAGATCATATTGTACTATTGGAATTCAAAGATGTGTTTCTAGAAGAAGTTCTTGGGCTACCTCTGAAAAGAGATTTTGGTTTCTCAATAGATCTCATTCTTGGAGTAGTACCAACATCAAAAGTTCCTTACATAATGAGTACACCATAGCTGGTGGAGATGAAGATGCAACTAAAGGAAATGTTGGACAAGGGTTATATCAAGCCGAGTGTGTCCCCATGGGGAGCACCAACCCTATTTGTAATGAAGAAGGATGGCAAATTGATACTATGTATCAACTATATATAGTTGAACAAGATGACCATGAAGAACAAGTATCCTTTTCCTAGGATAGATGATCTCTTTGATTAACTCTAAGGGCCTGTAGTTTTCTCAAAGATTGATTTAAGGTCAGGATATCACCAAGTCAGAATCAAGGATGAGGACATCCACAAGACAACCTTTATAATGAGGTATGGGCACTATGAGTTTGTGGTGGTACCATTCAAAATCACAAATGCACCAACTACATTCATATGTTTGATGAATAATGTGGTCAACATATATTTGGACAAGTTTGTATTAGTATTTGTGGATGACATTTTGATGTATTCCAAGAACAAAGAAGAGCATGAAGAGCATCTTAGGATGGTGCTACAAGTGTTAAGAGAATACCAGTTGTACACTAAGTTCAATAAATGTGATTTCTTTCAAAATGAAATCCAATATCTAGGCCATGCGATCTCAACAGAAGGAGTTGCAGTGGATCTTGAAAAGATCAAAGAAATCATGGATTTTACTACCCCTAAGAATGTGAAAGAAGCAAGATATTTCATGGGATTGGATGGATATTACAAAAGGTTCATAAAGGGATTTTCCAAGATTGGTAATCCTGTCACTTCACTACAAAGAAAAGGGAATAATTTTATATGGTCACTAGAGTGTGAAGAAAGCTTCCAGTAGCTGAAGCATCTTTTGACTAGAGCCCCTGTTTTGGATATTGAAGACCCATAAAAGGATTTCTTGGTTTGTACTGATGCTTGCAAGGAAGGACCTAATGGATTTCTCATGCAATATGGGCATGCAATTTGCTATGATTCACATATGCTGAATGAACATGAGAAAAAGTATGTTACCCACGATTTAGAATTGGAAGCTATTGTGCATGCATTGAATATGTGGAGACATTACTTGCTCGGGAGATGATTTGTTCTAACCGAACACTATGGTCTAAAGTACCTATTTGACCAACCAAGGTTGAATGCTAGATAGGACAGGTGGGTGGCACTGATTAGCTAATGTGACTTTGAAATCAAGCACATAAAAGGGAAGGAAAACAAAGTGGTATATGCACTCATTCGTAGCGTTCAGACCGTACACTTAGAAACAACAAGTGTAGGGGAGTATGATATTAAGCAGAGGATTAAGACACTCTTGAATGGATATGAGTTGTTCACTCAAGTGAAAGAGGGGTTACAACGAGAACCCGAGGAAAATAAGTATGAAGGATATTAGCTGGGAGTTGATGATTTGTTGTTGTATAATAAAAAACTGTATGTTCCTAATTCAACAGATTTGAGGCATTTAATTATGAACGAGTTCCATAAAATACTATATGTAAGTCACCCTTATTACTAGAAAATGGTGAGAGCAGTAAGGCAGTATTATTATTGGCCCAAGATGAAGAAGAACATCGCTTAATACATTGATAAATGCCTGGAATGTCAACAGGTAAAATTTGAGCATAAACATCTTGCAGGGTTATTGCAACCTTTGCTTATTCCCGAGTGGAAATGGGAGAATATTTCCATGGATTTCATCACTAGTTTTCCAAATACAATAAAATAAAATGATGTGAACACGATTGTAGTGGACAAGCTAAGTAATGAAACTCATTTTATCCCCATTAAATCTACCTTCAAAGCCATCTATGTTTCTAACATTTTTGTGAAGGAAATTTTTAGATTGCATGGTTTTCCCAAGACCATAATTTAGGATAGAGATGCCAAGTTCACCTCAAGTTTTTGGAGAAGCTTGTTTGCAGGCTTGGGAACATAATTGGAATTTAGTACAACCTACCATCCTCAATCAGATGGTTATATTGAAAGAGTGAATAGAATATTAGAGGACATGTTGATGATGCATGCTATGCATCATCCAAAACAATGGGAGGAATATCTACCTTTGGTAGAATTTTCCTACAACAATTGTTATCAAGAATCATTGAAAATGAGCCCTGTTGAGGTTCTGTATGGTAGAAAGTGTATATTTCCAATTAGTTGGGAAAAATCAGTGGATAATATCACACTTGGACCATAATTTCTCAAGGAGATGGAGCATGCAATGGTTAAGGTAAGGCAAAATTTGAAATTAGCTCAGGACAGACAAAAGAGCCATGCAGACAGTAATATAACTCACATAAAGTTGAAAGTTGGAGACCAAGTGTATCTCTAATTGAAACCCAGAGGAGTTCCCTGAGAACATTAGTGTGTGCTAAATTGGCACCCCACCATTGTGGACCGTTTGAAGTCCTGGAAAGAATGGGACCAATAGCATACAAACTTGCATTACCACCCATTGTTAGAGCTCATAATGTGTTCCATGTATCTTTATTAAAGAAATATGTACATGAATGTAATCATGTAATTGATTGGACTTTGATACACGTGGAACCCGAAGGATAATTCCATCCCGAACCTTAATGCGTCTTGGACAGGAGAGAAACAATGCTTCAAAACCAAGCAATCATGTAGGTTAAGGTGAAATGGAAGCACTTTGGAGGAGATCAAGCTACACAGGAGCTAGAAGATGCCATCAAATTAGCATACCCATTTTTGTTTTCTATATAATTTTATATACATGGTGTTTTAAACACCAAGGACATTGTTTCTTTTAAGGGGAGGGGAATGTAACACCCTGTTTCCCCCTAAGACTGTAATTATGCTAATATTTCATGTAAGCATGTTTATGAAGCATGTAATTATGTTTCGATTTAATGAGAACACCCAAAAAAATGAATGAGAAGGGAACAACCTTGAAATTGCTAGCCATGATACACAAGTGGGAATTGAGGAAGCATGGATTGATGAAGTGGCATGGCATGTGGAGTTCAATTATTTTGTGAAGAAAACATTAAGCTTGTTTAAAAAGCTAAATTATGATTTTTAAGAATAAATTCATACCTCGATGTACCCTATCTGAATGAGCCACATGACCATGTTGGCATGTTTACAAGAAGAGTGTGCTTGTGATTGATGGCAAGAACAACAACGACGATGACATATTGGTAGCATTGATGGAAAACATGACAGAATAGATGATAACATCGTGAATGACTAGACCATGAGAAATTGTTGTCTACAAGCTCAGGAGGATGAGCACCGGGCACAATGTTGGAGTTTCCAAATAGCCAGAGGTTATCATGAAGGCCGCAAGGAGCGTGCATAGGATTCCTTAGAATATGTGAGTTTGCAGAAGGAGTTAAGCTCAAAAGGGTTGACACCGAGTTATTTGGCAAGGAGCCGTCAACATTCTCGAAGGACAATAGATATCCAAAGAGAGAACAGGAACTACTAGCCGTGGGCCATTAGATCTAGTGGAGTTGCAAAGAGGATAATCCCAGGAGTCATTCAACACTCCAAAGATGTGAAGTAATCCTAGCCGTCCATTGAGGCAGGACACGTGGCAAGATATTAGCATTGGGTTGATTCAAAAATCGGGAAATCAGAGATAGGAGAAGCAAAAAATCATGACGTCCAAGTTCGTGAAGGTGATCACAGCCGTTGATCGAGGAATGTCATGGGTCGTTGATCTAACATAAGCACAAGTTCAAGAATTGAAGAAAGGAGGTTTTCTAACCTCCAACATCGTGAGTCACAAAATATCGAAGTGCGAAGGAGAGATCTGGACCATTGATCGAGGAATGTCATGGGCCATTGATCTGGCATGATGAAGTTTAGAGTTTGGGAGCTCGGACTTCGAAGAATGGAGGAGAGCTACTAGTAGAAAATATGATGTGCGAAGTCGCGAAGCGGCTTTTGAATAGGCGTCTGTTCACAGTTTGTGGTCACATGAAAGGAAGAGGCTTAGCCAGAAAATATAGCGCCCACTGTGTAGCTTTCTCAGGAAGGGAAAAGGAGCCAAAGGGATGAGCGCACAAAGGTTCTCTTTGTAACTGTCGAAACGAACTGATTGTAACTGCCAGAAACGACTGATTGTATCTACCAGAGAATTTGAAGAGCTTCAGGGTGATCGCCAGAGGAGCTGAAGAGTCTCGAGATAATTGCCAGAGGAATGGAGGATCATCATAGAGACAATTGACAGATGGAAAAGTGTCGAAAACTATAACTTCCAGAGAGGCCAAGAATCTTAGGATAACGACCATTGATGATGAGCATACTGTGGATAACTTCCAGAGAATACAAAGAGTTGCGAGAATGATCTCGCAGAGGACTGGGCATGAAAAAATGAGGCAGAACAGAGAAGAGAAGATGGGGATTCTGTAATTGTGATAGTGATGCTGGTAGTGGTGGGAAGGAACCGATGTGAGAAAGAGTAGAGGGGAGGTATAGCGCATAGAATGGACATGGCACACAGAGCATAAAACGTAGAAGAATGAGATAGAACAAACATGCATATTTGAGAGAGGAAGAGAAATCTGAGGTGCACATGCAGAGACATAGTAGAAGAATAGAAAGCGCAAGAAGATGCAAGCAGTAAGACACTAATGTAGGCAGAGAAGAACAGTGTAGCAGAATAATGATGAGACTGGTAAGCCATTGATAAATACTGTAACACTGTAATAAATTTAAGCAGGAAAATATTTGTATTTTAGGGTGGTAGGGTGGTGCTAGGGAGGATTGTTGTCCTCAGAGTTTCAAGTGGGTGGTTGAACACAGGGAGTTGTAGCTTCCATTTGGTTTCTGCCAGAAAAACCAAGGTGGTAGGGTGGTGCAAGGGAGAACCATTGTTCTTTGTTAATACAGGTTGGTGCCTGTGTGACTGGAAGTTGGTGCTTCCATCCAGTTGGTGCTAGAACACTCAGGGAGTTGGAGCTTCCTTCTAGTGGGTACTAGAGAAAATAGAGGGTTGGTGCTCTCTATAAGTTGCAACTTGTTAAAGAGTAGGTTGTAGCCCCATTTTGGGTTGGTGCTCAAAGATTGATGATGTAAAGAACTTAAAAGACTACCTATCATTCTAAGAAGAAGAGGTTTTCTCCCTTTATGGGTTTCCTCATGAATATCTGCCTTTGTGTATATCATATGTGTGATTGATATTTATTATTTATGAGGTTCATGACTTGCATAATATTGATGATCACTTGGAGAACAATAATAATATTTCAATAGGCATAAAATTGTTTAAGCACAGTAACAACTGATTCACCCCCCCCTCTTAGTTGACTTAGTATTTTCAACAATTGGTATTAGAGCAGGTTCCTTTTATTTAAAGGTAGACCAATAAGCTTAAACATGATAAGTCATGAAGGAACTTCAACCAATAAGCCTCCTCTGTTTGATGGAACAATTTTTTCTTTCTGGAAGGTTAGAATGAGAACATACATTATGGCCTTAGGTGCTAATGTTTGGGATGTTGTAGAGACTGGATATACAAAACCTATTGTGCTAGCTTCCAAAGATTATAAGTTAGAATTTAGCTTCAATGCAAAGGTAATGAATGATATCTTGAGTGGTCTTTTTGAAGCTAAATTTGTAAAGGTGATGCATCTTGAATTTGCCAAAGAGATGTGGGATAAACTTATTAGCAGTTATGAAGGAAATGAGAAAGTAAAAGATGCCAAACTTCAGACATATAGATTGAAATTTGAACAACTAAAGATGAATGAAGATGAAATAGTTAATAAATAGTTCTTAAGAGTTGAGAAGCTTGTGAATGTCATGAAGGGTCTTGGTGAGAAGATTGAAGACACATTTTTAGTTCAGAAGATTTAAGATCTCTACTAAATAGATTTAATCCAAAAGTTTTTGCAATAGAAGAACTGAATAATATTAAGATTTTGTTTATTGATCAACTTCTAGGAACTCTAACTGCTTATGAAATGAGGATTAGTAAAGATAAACCTACCTCTAGAGAAGCATCATTTAAAGCAGATAAGAATGAGGATTTTGAGCCTGATGAAATTGAAGAAAAATTTGTGAGAAGACTAAAGAAAGGATCAGGCAAGTACCAAGGCAAGTTTCCCTTCAAATGTTTTAACTGTGGAAATATAGGTCACTTTGCATCTAAGTGTCCACACAAGAAGAAGGGCCAAAACTCTGAAGGTGAAGAGAAGTACAAATCCAAGAGATTTGTTAAAAAGAAAAGTTTATGTGTAAACAATTATGACTCTTCAGAAGACACATATATTGATTCTTCTTGTGAAGATAAGGTTAATGAATTTATGCTTATGGACAAAGAGGATTATGATAATAAAATCACAGGAAGTGATTGTTATCTCCTCAAACAATTTTTCAAAATTTATTTCATTCAGTGATAAGAAAGTCATTAGGAAAAACTTTATTAAATTTTTCCAGGCTCAGTTTAATGAGTTATAACTTGTAAATATTTTTGAAAAACTTTGGAGTGAGTCATTACTTCAAAAAACTCAAAAAACAGGTTTTAGTGGCTAAGCATTGTTTCAAAATGGTCTCTAAGCCACCGAAAGCTCCGCTTTTGGTGGATTAAATGCAATTTTCAGGGCTCTCTAAGCCAACAAAAGAGCAGAGTAGTTTAAAACGACTATTTTGATCAGTTAAATCCCGTGACCGTCAAAGTACAACGATGTGATGGCACATTAGCTGCCGAAATCGATGGGAATGATCCAATGGTGATCTGGTAATTATTGTAAAATTATGATTTGATAAGATTTGACTAACCCTAAATCTATCAAACCCTATATCTCTGCCACAATTTTCGGATCTGATTTCACCCACATCTTCTGCAATAATTTCACTCACCTAAAACCAATCACGTGGCCTACTATCTCTTCATTGTCGAAGTATGCTATTGTAATCATGATTTGAAAGCTCTCATTGCCTTATACATTCCTAAAAATCAGGCCTTTGTTTCCCTCATAACTCACCCTTGTTTTTGCTGAGCCCTAACTCGCCTCCATCAGTGCTGAGCTGGTTCCCCAAGCTCAATTTTGTTTTGCAGGTACAAAAGAGCTCAATGACATAGCCTATTTGGAATCACACCCTAAGGTGTGTCAAATGTCCAAATATGTTGGATGTTACAGGGGTTGTGAAGCACCAAGCAACAAATAATATCATTGATGGGCTTGCTTTGACTGCTAGGCATTTAGTTCATGGTGAAGTGTTAAGCATATAGCAAGAAATGTATATTGGGAAGAGAATACTCATAGTTGGGTGAAGTTCTTCCTATAAGATGATTGATTTGGGCATGCAGAAGTTAGACCACAATGTCTAATCTGAACCTACCTTGCAACAGCTGCAAAGAACCATGTGTTTTAGATGCTCTATTTCCTTCTGTGCTTGGAGGAACATGTGCCATATTTGGTACATTCGGTTGTGGTAAAACTATCATTACTCCTGCAAACAAAGGAATATCTCATAATAGTTGCTACAGACAAGAAAACATGATCAAAAGGTGTTGGATCAAATCAGGTGCTATTTGGTTTTGAAACAAATACATACTAAAGAGATACAACACTAGTTTCTGCAACTTATTTGAAGCAACCCTGAACTTAAATGAAGAACCTTGAAGATCAAGAAGCTGAGAGGAAACATATTTTTGCAATTTTGAAAGTTATTTTCAAAAAAGAGATTTCAGTGGCTTAGGAAAGATTTCACAACTGCCCTTAGCCACCGAAAGCATAGCTTTCGATGGCTTACATGCTAGAAATTTTGGCTCCTTAGCCACCGAAAGCGCAACAAATTGCAGATTGCTCTTCTTTTTGCTCAGATCGATTATTTTTGTTTCCAGATCATGTGGGGATGGTTTTTAATGAAATATAATAATTAAAGGGATATAAAACATCATCCATTTTCAGCTTTTGAGGTAGATAACGAGGCAAGAAGACTAAGTGGTCTTTCTATTTTTTGGTAAAAATGCACAGATTTTAGTCAAAAAGTCAAAATTTGACTTGGAAAAAGTGTATTTAAGAGAAGATTATGACTATTACTTAAATATATTATCAATTATAATCCATGGGTATATGTGTCACTTCATTTCATCATTGGGAACATTCTAGGAATCAAATCCTAAAATGTAGGAATATGACTAGATTTGGAAATCTGGATTTTCCTATTTTAGTCACCTTCTTGGGAGACAGATCTTGATCAGTTGGAAGAGTATTTTTAGAAATTGAAGGAGGTATTTCATAAGAACAGGATGATATTAAAAAACCTCTCTTATTTTCCCAATATCTATCTGGATTTGGAGGATATATGTGAATCTTGGAGCAACATATTTCCAGAAATTAAAAAACTCCATTTTTTCTGCTTTAGTCACTGACTTTGAGGACAGATTCTAATGACTTGGAAGAGTATTTTTAGAAACTGAAGGAGTTATTTCATAAGAACAGGATGATATTCAATAACCTCTCTCATTTTCCCAATATACATTTTTATTTGGAGGATATATGTGAATCTTTGAGCAACATATTTCCAGAAATTTCTATCTTTTCTAGCCACCTCACAATTTCAAATTTGAGATAGGAAAAGAGGTTATCAGATCCATCGTTTGAGGATCTTGAAACTAATTTGTAAAGATTATTTAAGCTCATATATGCAAGAGGCAAATGGGTTCGACTTTGAGTTCTAAACTATACTGCTATTGTGATAAAGACACTTTCTTTAATATACTCAGCGTTCAAGCTTCTTTCATTGTTATTGTCAGACTTTCTTTTCATCTCTGCTCTATGCCTATGAGTTGAAATTATTTATTTGTATATGTTTAAATTTCCTATGGTAACTGTCATATTACCTTTGATTATTAAGCAAGGATCATAAGCATCCACTGCTAGTTTGCTGACCCATCATATATATTATTTTAGGTATGTTCTGGTTAATTGATTAGTTTCTTATCCATTTGATTCACAACCTATCTGATAATAGCTCTTGAAGGCCTTGTACTGTTTGAATATACCTATACTGTCTTGAGAATACAATCCAGTGAGTTAGATATTCATCTTGATCCAATCATCACCCATCATTGAATGAACCATTGCAAGATTAGTTAAGTTACCAGGCATCTCTGAGATACAACCTAAGAGAGTTTCCTGGAGTGATAACAAATTGGCGCTGTTGCCAGGGAGAGGAGAATGAAGATCAACTTCCTTGGGAGACAACAAGATCCAACTTTGATGATAGACAAAGTTTGGACATATTTTCGGTTGTAATCATCTATCTGGCGACTCCATGAAGGACAGATTCAGTGGCGACTCCATTGTTCAGAAATTTGTTGGCGACTCCACTGGTATGAAATGAACAAGAGGTATGCACTTTGCAATTTCTCAAGTATTTCTGGTTACCCTTTTCCAATACCTAGTAAAGATGAATGGGAAAAAAGTCTTCCCATATTTTGAGGAGAAGAGTGGGAAGTGCTAGCTGAAAACTTGTTGGATTTTCATGACTTTATTCATTGGCTTCAAATCATACATGAGGATGTTCAGATTAAGATTTTTAGATATTCATTAGAGGGAATTGCTCTTGACTGGTGCCGATCTCTTCCAAATGTGAGTATTAGTTCCTTGGCAGATTTTCATGCTGCATTTCATTTATTTTGCAAAGGAAAGTTTTCAACTGACTTTTTATATTCCGAATGTTGTCATGAATTTAGTTTGTTGAATAAGGAATTAAACATTCATGAAAATTTTTCTGTAGTAGAAGATACCTCTTCCTATGACCAAGAGATTGGTGACCTATATAATGACAAAATTAGTGTAGATGCTTTTGACATTGTACCAAATGCATTTACTGTCTTAGATTGTCATGAAGATCAGATTATTCACTTCGAAAATTCAAAAGATAATCAACATATTGACATATCAACAGATGACGGTTTTGAATCTGCAGCAAATACTAAGGACAACCCTCAACTTTCAAATTTACAAACAAAGGGAAATTGCATTAGAAAGGAGGAAGAAGATGATGAGCTGAAAAGTCCAGATCAACAGTTCATTATGTATGTTTCTCCGACAGAGGTTGAGCAGTCTATATTCAATATTGAGATCAGTGTAGAAAAGAAGCAACACCTTTTCAGTTAGTTGGAACAACAAAAAAGAAAGGTATTTCTTGGTGATATTTATGACCCTATTGTTGACTATTTGGACTCTATAAGAAACATAAATATCAAAACATTTTTGTCAGACGAAGGACAATTTTATCATCTTTTCAAATTATATTTCTGCATGATATGGCTTCCATTATTTTTCGGGTCAAGATCAAGAATAGTTTCAGTAAATCAGTTTTCGACATGGCTTCATTGGAAGCATGAGTTGACTTGATTAAGAAACAGTACAATGGGTTAGAGTAGAGTAGCATAGGAAATAAGCTCGCTGTCCAAGTATTTCGTTTCTTCCAGTTTGTAGCAGAAATATCAGTCAACTTATGTGAATAAAGGCAGGTCTTGAGGATGGAATTTTTTCAAGGTGTACAAAGATCAGTTGCACAAGTCTTGAGAATTCTCAGAGATCGGTTGCACAGGCCAAATGACTCCATGCCCAATGGAACACTAGAGTTTAGGTTATGTTTGAGTTTTTTCTAGGAAAGACATCAGATATGTGGTCCTTGAAACCTCACAGGGAGGCTTTCATCCCCAATAGGAGCCAGATGTTATCTCCTCAAATAATTTTTTCAAAATTTATTTCATTCAGTGATAAGAAAGTCATTAGGAAAAACTTTATTAAATTTTTGTAGGCTCAGTTTAATGAGTTTTAACTTGTAAATATTTTTGAAAAAATTTGGAGTGAGTCTTTACTTCAAAAAACTCGAAAAACAGGTTTCAGTGACTAAGCATTGTTTCAAAATGGTATCTAAGCCACCAAAATCTCCGCTTTCGGTGGATTAAATGAAATTTTAGGGGCTGTCTAAGCCACCGAAAGCTCAGAGTAGTTTAAAACGACTATTTTGATCAGTTAAATCCCGTGACCGTCAAAGTACAAGGATGTGATGGCACATTAGCTGCCGAAATCGATGGGAATGATCCAATGGTGATATGGTAATTATTGTAAAATTATGATTTGATAAGATTTGACTAACCCTAAATCTATCAAACCCTATGTCTCTGCCACCATTTTCGGATCTGATTTCACCCACATCTTCTGCAATAATTTCACTCACCTAAACCCAGTCACGTGGCCTACTATCTCTTCATTGTCGAAGTATGCTATTTTAATCATGATTTGAAAGCTCTCATTGCCTTATACATTCCTAAAAATCAGGCCTTTGTTTCCCTCATAACTTACCCTTGTTTTTGCTAAGCCCTAACTCGCCTCCATCAGCGCTAAGCTGGTTCCCCAAGCTCAATTTTGTTTTGTAGGTACAAAAGAGCTCAGTGACATAGCCTATTTGGAATCACACCCTAAGGCGTGTCAAATGTCCAAAGATGTTGGATGTTACAGGGGTTGTGAAGCACCAAGCAACAAATAATATCATTGATGGGCTTGCTTTGACTGCTAGGCATTTAGTTCATGGTGAAGTGTTAAGCATATATCAAGAAATGTATATTGGGAAGAGAACACTCATAGTTGGGTGAAGTTATTCCTATAAGATGATTGAGTTGTGCATGCAGAAGTTAGACCACAGTGTCTAATCTGAAACTACCTTGCAACAGTTGCAGAGAACCATGTGTTTTAGATGCTCTATTTCCTTCTGTGCTTGGAGGAACATGTGCCATATTTGGTACATTCGGTTGTGGTAAAACTATCATTACTCATGCAAACAAAGGCATATCTCATCATAGCTGCTGCAGACACGAAAACATGATCAAAAGGTGTTGGATCAAATCATGTGCTATTTGGTTTTGAAACAAATACATACTAAAGAGATACAACATTGTTTTCTGCAACTTATCTGAAGCAACCCTGAACTTAAATGAACAACCTTGAAGATCAAGAAGCTGAGAGGAAACATATTTTTGCAATTTTGAAATTTATTTTCAAAATAGATATTTGGGTGGCTTAGGTAGGCTTTCACAACTTCCCTTAGCCATTGGAAGCAGAGCTTTCGGTGGCTTACATGCTAGAAATTTTGGCTCCTTAGCCACCGAAAGCGTAGAAAATTGTAGATTGCTCTTCTTTTTGCTTAGATTGATTATTTTTGTTTCCAGATCATGTGGGGATGGTTTTTAATGAAAGATAATAATTAAATGGATATATAAGATCATCCCTTTTCATCTTTTGAGGTAGATAAAGAGGCAAGAAGACTAAGTGGTCTTTCTATTTTTTGGTAAAAATGCACAAATTTTAGTCAAAAAGTCAAAATTTGACTTGGAAAAGTGTATTCAAGAGAAGATGATGACTATTTCTTAAATATATTATTAAGTCTCATCCATGGGTATAGGTGGAACTTCATCTCATCATTGGAAACATTCTAGGAATCAAGTCCTAAAATGTAGGAATATGACTAGATTTGGAAATCTCGACTTTCCTGTTTTAGTCACCTTCTTGGGAGACATATCTTGATCAGCTGGAAGAGTATTTTTAGAAACTGAAGAAGGTATTTCATAAGAACCGGATGATATTCAATAAACTCTGTCAGTTTCCGAATATCTATCTGGATTTGGAGGATATATGTGAATCTTGGAACAACATATTTCCAGAAATTAAAAAACTTTGTTTTTCCTTCTTTAGTCACTGACTCTGAGAACAGATTTTGATGAGATGGAAGAGTATTTTTAGAAACTGAAGGAGGCATTTCATAAGAACAGTCTTATATTCAATAACCTCTCTCAGTTTCCCAACATCCATTTGTATTTGGAGGATATATGTGAATCTTGGAGCAACATATTTCTAGAAATTTCTATCTTTTCCAGCCACCTCACAATTTCGAATTTGAGATAGGAAAAGAGGTTAGCAGATCCATCTTTTGAGGATATTGAAACTAATTTGTAAATATTATTTAAGATCATACATGCAAGAGGCAAATGGGTTCGACTTTGAGTTCTATACTTTACTGCTATTGTGATAAAGACATTTTCTTTAATATATTCAACCTGCAAGCTTCTTTCATTGTTATTGTCAGACTTTCTTTTCATCTTTGCTCTATGCCTATGAGTTGAAATTATTTATTTGTATCTGTTTTATTTGTATTATTTACTGCTAGTTTGTTGACCCATCATATATATTGCTTTATGTATGTTCTGGTTAATTGATTAGTTTCTTATCCATTTGATTCACAACCTATCTGATAATAGCTCTTGAAGGCCTTGTACTGTTTGAATATACCTAGACTGTCTTGAGGATACAATCTAGTGAGTTAGATATTCATCTTGATCCAATCATTACCCATCATTGAATGAACCATTGCAAGATTAGTTAAGTTACCAGGCATCTCTGAGATACAACCTAAGAGAGTTTCCTGGAGTGATAACAATGATGTTGATGATGAAGAAGCTATGGTTGATATGGAAGGTGAATTAATCAATTGATCTGGAAGAAATTGAAAGACTCATATTTAAGAAGATAAAAAAAAAACAATTGTTGATGCAGTTTGAAAAGAATGGTAAAGAACCAAGTGAATATTTTGTTTTGTTAAAAGTAGAATTAGAAGAAGCAAATAAAATAGAGGATATTCTAAAACAACAATTAGCAGCGAAGAAGGTAAGATGTGAAGCTCTGGAAGCTAAAGTAGTGGCTGTGAGAAAAGATCTAGAGAAATTTCAAGCCTTATACAATCAGAATCTGACAAGCATTAAGGCCTCCGAAGGATTAGCCACCATTCTGAATCAACAAAGGAATCCAAAGTTGAAAACTAGTTTGGGTTATGAAGAAGGATCAAGTAGTGGTCATCCAAGCAACAAAGAATCCATCAAGTTTTTCAAATCTACAATCATTGACAACAACCACTCTGTAGAAACAAAGGAAGATAATCAGCCGCCAAGGATGAGTGAAAGAAAAATTACTAGAACTGAATCTATAGATCAAAGAAATAACAAAAACACACCCTCTTCTCAAAGAAATTATTAGCATGGAAGAAATCGACCTGCTCAAAGAAGACAACCATTTTCTTGGTACAAATAATTTTTCTATGGATATTGTTTTATCTGCTCTAACTTTGGTCACAAAGCTGTAAATTGTTCTTTAAGATTTAGATATGAGCTGTCAAGATTCTCAAGGAATAAATATCAACCACAACAAAGAACGAGACAACCAAGTAACAAACAACTACAGACTGCAAATCATGTGATGGTTGGGAAAAAGATGCAGTTTAAGCATAACAATCATTATGATGCTTTATTCAATGAACCAAAATGTTACATCTGCCATAATTATGGACATAAAGTTGCAGACTGTTGCTTAAAGAACTATAAGCCAGATTTAAATCCCTCTTCTGAAAATGTCAAGGTTTGGAAGAAGAAAGAATATGACAAGTGTGGACTAGTGTTGTCAGCTCAAAGATAAAATAACCCCTGGTATATTGACATCGAATGTTCCAAACATATGACTGGAGACAAAAGAAAGTTTCTGACTATAAGAGAAACCAAATCAGAGAATGTAACTTTTGGAAATGATTCACCAGGAAAAATCAGAGGTAAAGGAATGGTAATTCTAAGTAATGACAAAGGGAAATATCAAGATGTGTTGTTTGTAGATGGTCTGAAACATAATCTTCTTAGTGTCATTCAAGTTTGTGAAAGAGGATGTGAAGTTGTTTTCGCTTCTAAAGGTTGTAAAATACAATCTGTGAACTCAGGATAGTTGATTGCAAAGGGCATAAGAATAGAAAACAATGTCTATGTTTTGAAAGAAGATAAAGAAGAATGTAGTTTAAGTAAGTATGATGAAAGTTGGCTATGGCATAGGAGACTTGGACACCTAAGTTTTGATCATCTAATCAAACTTAGAAATAGTGGGGCAGTAAAAGATCTTCCAAAGATATCAAATCCATATGATTATGTATATAAACCTTGCCAAATAGGAAAGCTTACTCAGACACAGTTTAATTCTAAGAAATTTCCATCAATAGAAAAACCTCTTCAGTTAGTACATATGGATTTATGTGGACCATCAAGGAAGGAAGGTACAGGAAAAGAAAATTACTTCATGTTGATTATTGATGATTATTCTAGACTTACATGGGTTTCCTTTCTGAAACAAAAATCTGAAGCATTTGAAAAATTCAAAGTGTTTAAGGCTCTGACTGAGAATCAAATAGGAAAAATATTGAAGGAAGTAAGGTCTGATAGAGGAGGAGATTTTAGTTCAGGGGACTTTAAAGAGTTTTGTGATAAACATGGGATCAAAAGACAGTATACTATTCCAAGGACTCCACAACAAAATGGATTAGTTGAGAGGCAGAATAGATTAGTTCAACAGATGGCAAGATCAATGATGAATGAAAGGAATATTGCTCAGACATATTGGGTAGAAGCAATTCATACAACTGTACATATTCTTAACAAAGCTCATCTCAGGCCACAAAGTGACAAGACTCCTTATAAACTATGGTTTGGAAGACCTGCTTCAAACAAGCATTTTAAAGTCTTTGGGAGTAAGTGTTATATCAAGAATAATGATGAAAATCTTGGAAAATATGATGATAGGGCTGATGAAGGTATCTTCTTAGGGTATGCTACAAACAGTAAGGGATACAAATGTTATAATAAAAGGCTGCATAAATTGGTTGATTGTATTGACATAACAGTTGATGAAGAAATCTCGGCACGAGATGTAAGCAGCGTTGAATCAACAACAGAGGATATAGTTCAAGTTGAAGATGAATAGGTCCAAGAATCAGAAAGAGAAGACTCTAAGTCAGATGAAGATACAAATAATCAGGCAAAATCAAATCAGCAGATAGAAACAAAACCACCTCTCAGAATTGTTAGAAAGAATCATCCTGAAAAACAAATAATTGGTGATAGAAATAAAGGAGTTCAGACAAGAAGGCAATTGATTAAAGACTCAGAACAATCTCATATTGCATTCCTATCTATGATTTAACCCAAAATTTTTGATGAATCCAACAAACATGATGATTGGATTAAAGTTATGAATGAAGAAATTGATCAGATAGAGAAGAACAATACATGGGAGTTTGTTCCTAGACCTGCAGATAATAATGTAATAGGCTCGAAATGGTTGTTTAAGAATAAAATGAATGAACAAGGAAAAATTGTTAGGAATAAAGCCAGATTGGTCTGTAAGGGTTATGCACAAGTTGAAGGACAGGATTTTGATGAAACCTTTGCACCAGTGGCAAGATTGGAAGCCATTAGAATGTTCCTTGCCTATGCATGTCATAAGAACTTTTAAGTATATCAAATGGATGTTAAGTCAACATTTCTTAATGGAGATCTAGAAGAAGAAGTATATATGGATAAACCTAAAGGATTTTCATTGACAGATAATCCTGACTATGCCCGCATTTGAAAAAGGCTCTATATGGAATGAAACAAGCACAATGAGCCTAGTATTATAGACTGGACAAATTTTTACAAGACAAAGGGTTCAAGAAAGGTACTGTTGACAGTAATCTATACATTAAGTCTGAAGGTGATGATTTATTAGTCGTTTTGGTTTATGTAAATGAAATTATTTTTGGATGTACTAATGACCCTTTTATTCAGTCGTTTTCTAATGCTATGCAAACTAAGTTTAAGATGTCCATGATAGGAGAACTGTCATATTTTCTTGGTTTACAAATCAATCAAAGTTCTGTAGGGTTATTTATCTCTCAAGAAAAGTATTTGAAAGAGATGTTGAAGAAGTTTCATATGGAATATTCCTATCCTGTTAGTAAACCTATGGTGGTTGGTTTCAATCTCAGTAAAGATGATATTTCACCTGATGTTGATCAAAGAAAATATTGATCAGTGATAGGTAGTCTTCTGTACATCACACCATCTTGTCCTGATATAATGCAAGCTGTTGGAATGGTAGGTTGTTATCAATCTTCTCCTAAACAAAGTCATTTAGAAACTGTCAAGAGGATATTCAAATATTTGAAGGGTACAATGACTTATGATCTTTGGTATCCTAGAAATCATAATTTTCAATTAATTGCATATTTAGATGCTGATTGGGCAAATTGTTTGGATGAAAGAAAGAGAACTAGTGGAGGTGCATTCTTCTTAGGTGATTCATTAGTCGCATGGATTAGTAAGAAGCAGGGATCTATTTATTTATCAACTACAAAGGTCGAGTATATTGTTGCTGCTACTTGCTGCACTCAGATATTATGGATGATTCAAACTCTTGCAGATTTGAAGGTAACTTATACTGATCCCATTCCACTTCACCGCGATAACACCAGTGCCATTAATGTCTCCAAGAATCTTGTGCTTCATTCCAAGACTAAGAATATACCAATAATTTATCATTTTCTCAAAGAGTGCGTTAAAAACAGAGTTGTTCTGCTAAATTATATTCCATTCAAAGATCAGATTGCTGATATCTTCACTAAACTGATTGCAACAACTCAGTTTGATTATCTACGCCATAAGTTGGGCGTGACCCTGTTATCTAGTTAAAATAGACTATCTAATTAGGGGGAGAGTGCTCATAGTATATCTAATCTGGGGAAGAGTGATTATTGTATCTCTGATAAGGGGGAGAACAAAGTCACTCTTAGTTTTCTTTGACATTGATGTCAAAGGGGGAGAAAAAGGTGTGGTCTGGTTGCTACAGTTGGAGGTCTAAGCAGAATAGTGCAGCCTTTCAGAATTTCCATCAATTCCAAAGAGGGATATTGTTAGCATGTTTACATGAAGAGTGTGCTTGTCATTGATGGAAAGAACAACAACGACGGTGACATATTGGTAGCATTGATGAAAAAAATGAAAGCAGAGATGATAGCATCAGGAATGACTAGACCATGAGAAATTGATGTCTACAATCTTAGGAGGATGAGCACCAGGCACAATGTTGGAGTTTCCAGATATCTAGTGGTTATCATGAAGGCCACAAGGAGCGCGCACATGATTTCTTAGAATTTGTGAGTTTGCGGAAGGAGTTAAGCTTAGAAGGGTTGACGTAGAGTTATTTGGCAAGGAGCCATAGACATTCTTGAAGGATAGTAGAGATCCTTGGAGAGAAGAGGAACTAATAGCTGTGGGCTGTTAGATCTAGTGGAGTTGCAAAGAGGATAAGCCCATGAGTCATTCAACTCTCCAAACCTGTGAAGGAATCCTGGCTGTCCATTGAGGCAAGACATGTGGCGAGAGATCAACATTACGCTGATTCAAAATTTGGGAAATCAGAGATAGGAGAAGCGAAAACTCACGACATCCGAGTTTGTGAAGGTGATCACAACCGTTGATCGAGGAATGTCATGGGTCATTGATCTGACGCAAGTGCAAGTTTGAGAATTGAAGAAAGGAGTTTTTATAACCTCCAACATCGTGAGTCGTGAAATATCAAAGTGAGAAGGAGAGATCTAGACCATCGATCGAGGAAGGTCATGGGTCATTGATCTATCCTGACGAAGTTTGGATTTCGGGAGCTCGGACTTCGAATAATCGAGGAGAGATAACTAGCAGAAAATATGATGCACGAAGTTGAAAAGCGCCTTTTGGATAGGCGTCTGATCATAGTTCATGATCACGTGAAAGGAAGAGGCTTAGCTAGAAAATATAGCACCCACTGTGTAGTTTTCTCAGGAAGGGAAAAGGCGCCAAAGGGATGAGCGCACAGAGGTTCTCTCTGTAACTGCCGAAACAGACTGATTGTAATTGCTAGAAGTGACTGATTGTATCTGCCAGAGAATTTGAAGAGCTTCAGGGAGATCACCAGAGGATATGAAGCATCTCGAGATAATTGCCAGAGGAATGAAGGATCATCATAGAGACAATTGACATATGGAAAAGTGTTGAAGACTGTAATTGCCAGAGAGGCCAAGAATCTCATGATAATGACCACTGATGATGAATAGACTATGGATAACTGCCAAAGAATATGAAGAGTTGCGAGAATGATCTGGAAGAGGAATGGGCATGAAAAAATGAGGCAAAATAGAGAAGAGAAGATGGGGCTTATGTAATTGTGATAGTGTTGTTGGTAGTGGTGGGAAGGAACCGATGCACGAAAGAGCAGAGGGGAGGTATAGTGCATAGAATGGACATGGCACATAGAGCATAAAACATAGAAGAATGAGATAGAACAAACATGCATATCTGAGAGAGGAAGAGAAATCTGAGGTGCACATGCAGAGACAAAGAAGAGGAATAGAATGTGTAAGAAGATGCAACCAGGAAGACACTGATGCAGGCAGAGCAAAGTAGTGTAGCTGAATAATGATGAGATTGGTAAGCCATTGATAAATATTGTATCATTGTAATAAATTTCAACAAGAAAAGATTTATATTTAAGGGTGGTAGGGTGGTGCTAGGGAGGACTGTTGTCCTCAGAGTTTCAAGTGGGTGCTTGAACACAGGGAGTTGTAGCTTCCATTTGGTTGCAGCTAGAAAAACTAGGGTGGTAGCATGGTGCAAGGGAGAACATTGTTCTCTGTTAATATAGGTTGGTGCCTGTGTGATAGGAAGTTGGTGCTTCCATCTAGTTGGTGCTGGAACACCCAGGGAGTTGGAGCTTCCTTCTAGTGGGTGCTAGAGAAACTAGAGGGTTGGTGCTCTCTACAAGTTGCAACTTGTCAAAGAATAGGTTGTAACATCATTTTGAGTTGGTGCTCAAAGATTGATTATGTACAAAACTTAAAAGACTGCCTATCATTCTAAGAAGAAGAGGTTTTCTCCTTTTATGGGTTTCATCATGAATATCGGCCTCTGTGTATATCATATGTGTGATTGATATTTATTATTTCTGTGGTTCATGACTTGCATAATATTGATGATCACTTGGAGAAGATTAATAATATTTCAATAGGCATAAAATTGTTTAAGCACAGTAACAACTGATTCACCCTCCCCCCCCTCTCAATTGTCTTAGTAATTCCAACAGACTAGTAGTGAAAGGCTAGAGAAGTGAGGAAGTTAATGTTTGTTGACGAATTGTTATTTTGGAGAAGCAAAGGGCCAATTGAATGAATAAAAATAGGACACAACATTTTTCCCCTTCAAAATGGAAATTACAGACTGCAGGTTGCATCTACAGGAAGGCCACAAGAATCCCAAGGAGATTGATGGAGGAAGATACCAAAGGTGGAATAAAAAAACACCACCCAACGCCAACTAGAGAATGCATGAAGATCTGAATGGAATTTGTGAGCAACAGACTCATAAAGAGTAGGCACTAATAATAGAGGATTTCACTAGTGTATATTGAGAAAAGTGAGAAGTTTCCTTGAATAAAATAGGAAACTCATCCAAACTTAGAGTGATCACCTTGAACAGAGGAGGCCCGAATCCATACTGGAGAAAAAAGGGCTACATCTTGGTGCTTACTGGAAAAAAACCGACACTGGTAAGGGAAGGTTGTCGAGGGACTATTTAGCAGAGAAGGGGCTCCCTTGTGTAGAGGAAATCTAGTTTAAAAAAAAATTGATAAACCTGTAAAGACCCTAAGCTTAGTGGGAAGGGAGTAACTTCTACTGTTGTTAGTTAAGGAGGGAGAGTTACCTTCCTAGATCATATGAGTTGGATACCAACTGAATCATTCCCCTTGTGGTATCATGGCTTGGCACGGGGGTGACATAATGTAGGAAGGCACTCTATAGTGTGGCCTAAGGTTGGGAGGAAAGGTGTCCTCTCTCAGTCAGTTGGTATTGGCAATTTCCTTGATCAAATAAGCATAAATATTGACTTGTTAATTTTTATCTGAATGATGTATGTGTGTAATTGTATGGTTAATGGTAAATTTAAATCCTTGTAAATGATAAAAATAACCTTTGAATGATTGGGATGGACTAATGATACCTCGTTTTTCTATCAAACTATGGGCTTATTTAAGTATGGACAGTTGTGTCTCTAGAAACCTTGTGGCTTTAGAGAAAATTTATAGCACATGGAAAAAAACATAATTCAACCAGTGATGGGGTGTTTTGTTAGCTGGAGAGATCCATGTAAAGAATAAAGGACCTTGGATTTCAAGAAACTCCGTATATTTTGTGGAAATCTTGCAAGATATGCAAGAACTTCCATTTTCATGAAGTTGATAGGCTAGCGATGGTATGAGGGTGTTTCAGACTCATGAATACCTAGATTGAACCCTACAAAACTCTGAAATTTAGCTAAGTCTCTAATATTGGCATTAACTAGTAAAGAAATATGTTGATGCATCAAGAGATATTACATCTATTGATTCAGTGGGACGAGTAAATATTATCCATTCGTGGGAAGGAATCGTCATCATGAATGAAAGGTTACTGGGACTTGTAAAATTCTGACGACGACAACGAAAATCCTGAAGACGAGATCAATACCGTTATGTCGATAAATTCCATCGACATGATCTGGACTTTTGATGTGATGTGCACTATTGTTGGTGAACTAAGATTTGGTGGAATAAGAATCGACCTAGGTTGGGCGGACGACAATAAATATGTAAGTATCGACAAGACTCACCGATCAGTATGTAGGTGAGAGTTAATATTTGCCATGGATTTTTAGAAACCTGAGCTAGTTGATAAGAGAAAATGATGAAGTCATGATGATACGACGGGCCAACATGGAAGCTGGAATAATCCTATGGGTGACATGAGCTACCAGTGGGATGGTTGTTGAGATGGGAGTGGTCCTAGAGGGCCTAGAAACCATTATGGTGTCGAAGGTGGTTTAGACCCTTGGATATGCAGAATGTTAGATCTCGACCATTCATTGGAGACTACTGGGCATGGTCTAGAATCATGGATATAGGAAAGTTCCAATGACGATGAGGTCGAGAGATTCAATGACAACTATTGATTGGTGGATGGGAGAGATGAGAGATAAATACATGGCCTTTATATTACATGCAATTTGGAGGCCTTGATACGATAAGAGTCATTGGAGGTTAAGTCCTGAGAGTCATTAGATATGGAGAAGATATGACTAGGGTGATCATCATCAGAATACGACAGTTAGGAAAATGAAATTTTGTGGGGTATAGACCCTGACGACGAAGAACAATTTCGTGAAGTCGAAACCTTTGACTTGCGAATAAAGGGGAAAGGACACCACATTGGATGGTACACATGGAAAGGACACCACATGGAGGTCACATGGTAGTGAGGTGGATTTGGATGACGAGGGTTTAAATATTTCGAGAGGTTGTAACTTGAGATCCAAATATCGGCTCTATGTATGTTCACAGTATTTTGGAAGCTTTCGATGAACATAATCCATCGAGGGCCCTTAGAATCCAATAAGATATGAGGAAGAAGAGAGAAATATTAACATCCCACCAACCTAAGAGAATGTTAGGGGGTTGAGTGTGTTACATTTTTGGCATATAAGGCCCTTGTAGAAAAGCAATATGGACATCAATTTCAAAGGTTAAGAATAAATATTGGAGGTGAATATGTTAACAATCAATTTACAAGTTATTGCACTACATAGGGCATCCAAATGCAACACATTGTTCCATATACACCACAACAAAATGGTGTTGCTAAGAGAAAGAACCGCACATTAAAATAAATGGCTAATTGTATGATCCAATCTAAGGGATTAAGTCTAAAATATTGAGTGAAATCCATTAACTATGCAAATTACATAGTAAATCACACTCCCACAAAGTATCTTAAAAATATTAATGGATTAAGTCTAAAGTATTGAGTGAAATCCATTAACTATGAAAATTACATAGTAAATCACACTCCCACAAAGTCTCTTAAAAATATAACACCGTAAGAAGCATGGAATAAAATTAATCCAGATGTAATTTGCTTCTATGTATTTGGCAGTGTAGCATGGGCTCACATTCCTAATGAGAAAAGGATAGTTTTACAACCTAAAAGTGAGAAGTGTATTTTTGTTGGTTATTCTAAATATGTCAAAGGTTATAGACTTCTTCAAACTCATTCAAATGAAATTATTATTCGAAGAGTTGTTAAATTTGATGAAAATATCTTGGCCTACGAGCCTAATTCGGTGTCTATTCCTTATTCATCATGTGAACCATATTCTCTCTAGTTGAGGGAATTGACTATAATGAAACCTTTTCCCCCATATCCAAAATGAGTTCCATCCACCTTGTTTTATCCCTTGCTTCCTCACATAAATGAGAGGTCCATTAGATGGATTTCAAGTATGCCTTATTTATGGGAAATTTCAAGAAGAAATATACATGTAACAACCTCCAATCTATGTCCAGAATGACTCCAGCCTTGTTTTCTGCCTTAAGAAATATCTTTATGGTCTTAAGCAAGCTCCTCGATCTTGGTATGCAAAAATGGACAACTTTCTTCTTGATACTAGATTTTCTAGATGTCATTATGACCTAAATGTCTATAGCAAGAAAGTAGGAAGCCATCTCACAATCCTTGTTCTTTATGTTTATGACCTTATCCTCACTAGTAGTGACCCTAAAATTTTAACCCATGTGAAAACCAACCTTAAGAAGAAATTTGAAATGACTGACTTAGGCTATTTGCACTATTTCCTTATACTCCAAGTTTTGCAACCCAAGGAAGGAATTTTTCTTTCCCAATCTAAGTATGCTTGTGACCTTCTTCATGATTTCACATGGAAGATTCAAAACCAACCCCTTCTCCCTTCCAATATGGAGTCAAACTATTGCCACTTGAACTTATCTTGAAGTTGATGCCACCTTGTACCGTTAGTTAGTTGGTAGCCTCTTATAATTGAATCATTCTTGTCCATATCTTTTCCTTGATGTTGGAATTTCTTCCTAGTATATGAAAACACCCCATAAAATCTATTGGAAAGTATCTAAAAGGATACTTCAATATGGTCGGGGTATAGTTCAGTTTGAGATACATTATAGTTCAGGGGGGACTCCTTTATTGGTTGGTTTCACTAATTCAAATAGGGCCAATGACCTTGATGATCGAAATTCTAATGCAGGTTATGTTTTCAACCTTGTTTAAGGACCTGTCACTTGGGCCTGTAAGAAACAACATGGTGTTTCTCTTTCTTTAGTAGAAGTAGAGTACTGAGCAATGGTTAATCCAAGTCAAGAAGCCTTATGGATTCAACATATCCTTTCATAGTTTGGCTTTCAGAAACAACATCCAACCACCCTTTGGTGTGACAATCAATGTTCCATGAAGCTTGCCAAAGACCCAGTGCAAAAAAAATGCATCGATCTACACATGCACTTCATAAAAAAACTCCTTCATTATCGAGTTATTGAAATGCTATTTTTCACTACAGAAGATCAAATTGCAGACATTTTCACAAAGTCTCTTACAAAAGTGAAGTTTTCCAAACTTATATATATGTTAGGAGTTCAAGAAGTTGTCATTAAGGGGGGATAGGATCTGGTGCCTTATTCCTTCTCCTATTGTGTCACCTTTGTAAATCCTTCAATCCTATCCCAAGTTGTTCTTAAGGGGGGGTGTTAGGATATTTAGACACTTAGGAGTTAGTTAAGTTCAATTTAGTCTAATGTGTCTTTAGGTAAAAGTGTGTTTCTTTAGTATACATATCTCTCTTTTAAATATCTCTGTAATAATTTTTTTTGACATTAATGAATTTCTCCAAGTGGCCACGTTGGCTGGGACTGTGGATGTTTCCCCATAGGAGTTTTACCACATCAAAACATCGGTGTGTTTATTTTTGATATGTTTGTGTGAGTGGTTACTAAAGGTGTTCATCCTCTATTGGAATACATGTGTTGTTGAACAAAGAAGCCTTAGATCTCACTATGGATATTGATTTTGATGAATGCAATTATTATACGTATAGAAGCAATTGTAATAAACCACACCATTATCCCAAAATTTTACTATTTGATGACATCAAATTTTATTTCTCTTGAAACACATGCAAAGGATTAAAAAAGAAGAATTTACAGATCAATAACTACAGGACATTACTTAGGATTTGGACACCTATAAGGGGAACCAAATTTCACCTTTTGGTAAGATGTCTTCTCTTCATTATTTTTTTGTTGGTGAACTTGAAGGTATTGAATGGTATTCCATCTAGCATATGAAAATCCTAAGATTTGCAATATATATATATATATATATATTTATAACTTTTGTCTATTTTTAGTGATTGTAAGAAGGATGCAATATCCATTATTCACAACATTAATTTGTTTTTTCTTGCAGATTGTTAGGTGACATTTTTATACCATTGCCAAATAATTTACCTCATAGCTACCAAAAATTATGTACCCTTATGAAAGGTGTAGGAATGGAGTATCAACAATTGATGCATGTCCTATTGATGACATCATATATTATGAAGAGCATTGTTATAGCAAGATTTGCCTCACCTTATGCAAATTTGCTTAGAAGGCCTTTTTCCATTTCCCTATGCAGACTTGAAGACCCTTTTTGCAAATATCAGAGCTAAAAACAATATTTTTCCACATGTACATGCCCTAACTACTATACAACATGCATATATGCAGGTTGCACCACTACAACCCGCGTACATTGGGTTTTGTGCCCAAAATTAAAAAATAGTGTTGGGTTTCCATGTCAAGTCACAGGATCCATGATCCTTGACCTTCCATATACTAGAAACATTCTGAATCTGCCCTTCAGTTCCACTTGAAGGCTATAAATGGGCCATATCCAAGCTATGGAAAAGGGGAGAAGAATTCAACTTTGAGAGCAAAGTTACTATGGAGAAATTATTCACTTCATATTGAGTCTGCATCCCTTTGTCCTTTTAAGTCTGAACACATTGTTCATTCCCCAAGCTCTTCCCTACTTGATTGAGAATCTCATTGTCTCTCTTATATGAGCTTGCCTTTGGTGGAGGATTGAAGTGGTGGAGGCCCAGCTGGAAGGGACTTAGTTTCTTGTTTTTGAAATATGTTTGCACAAAAGTTTCTAATTCATTCACTTCCGTTGATTACATTTTAATAGAAATGCTCTTTTCTCGTCCAGTTAATATCTAGAAAATATTTGAATTGTTATTCCATGTGCATATTTTTTATGAGTGTTGATGGATTATGCTATTGAATGTGCTAACTTTATATATTATCACCATATGCTTGCGTTTCTTGGTTGTTGAGGACAAGTTGCAAGTGTATTGCTTTGAGTCAAGTGAACAACGATGGACTTCATTGAACGTTTGTACGAGGTAGGCTCTTTATCTTGTCTCGTTAGCATATTTGCTTATATATCATATATGAGATTAGAGTTGATTTCTACATTCATTTCCGTCAGTTGTGGTTTACCCCTAGCCATAGAGAGATTTTCCTCGTAACATAATTGACGACCATACTGGGGATAAAATATTCTTTTTGGGGTTTGGAGTGTTTTTCTCCTTTGATTGCTCTCGTTTATATTGAGTTTCATGTCGTCTGATTGCTTGATAGCCTCTATTCATTTTGAGTTTGAGTTTGTTGGCCTTATCCTTAGGTTGGCAGTGTTTTAACACCTATACGCAGGTTTTTATCTGATAGTCACATAAATACGTGTGTTGTCCTTCTGCTAGAGGCGTATATATATGACTTTCTCCTGAACAGTTGCATACATCATGCTTTTTGTTCTTGGTTGTTGAGTTTGATGTTTGCTGGGTAAGTCTTGATGGTTGTTTAGTCTTTTTGGGTCTCTATTATGACTATTAAGTGTATGTGGAATGATAATAAACCTTTCTTTGGTTGAATTTTTGGGCGGTGCCTTTCTCATCATCCTTTTCATTGATTGTCCTTACATCTTGGGCGGGGTGTTTTCTTCTTGATATCCTACTTAGTTTGTATTTGTTTACATACAGTAGAATCTTTATATCAAGCTGTTTTTCAGTCCTTTACATACAATAGAATCGTATATGGGGATATTGCTAGTATCTTTACCTCTATGAGAGGTGGTGCTTTCAAGGTTTCAGGATTTGTTACCCTATTCATACGATAGACTTGACTTATGATTGTTCGTCTGTGCATCGGTTATATCATGGTTGATTAGTTTCTTGACATAGGTACCACATAGGTTACTTGCAAGGGTTATTCTGCAGGTACCCTGGGTCAGATAAGGGTCAGACAACACACAACTTTTATGCAGGATTACCTCTCCAAGGGGATCTGACCGACTGGTTGTTAAGCCCATGAGGGCCCTTATAACTGATTCTGATACCTTTGATATTTTGCAGAGATTCTCAGGCCCCTCTTGCGCGAGGCATACCTACTTTAGGGAGGGAGGCCCCCTTTTAGCCACTTTATCCTGTTTGTGTGCCTATTGGCCTTTTGTTTATTTTATTTTGGTGTTCTCTTTGATCACTAGTTTTCCTTAGGATTTTTTTTTGTATATCTCAAGTCTTGAGTCATCGTGTAGCCAAACCAACTTCCCCGCAAGTCTCATCTCTTGTTATAGTTACCACCGCATTTTGAGTCTTTTCCTTCTAAAAGGTGTAAAGTTATCAAACGTGGTACACACACCTCCACTTACCAAAATTGTGATCATACAAGGATGAGTATTGAATCGAGTCAGAAATATATTGGGAGTCCTTCAAATCCTATACCTACTATAGTTAATGGTACTTCTTTGACACCTTCAACCACAATGGTTGTAGTGCTGAAGGTTCCTATCATCACTCATGTTCGTCCTATAGTGAATACTCATCCTATAGCCATGAACCATTTTGGGTCCCTTTGTCACTCATCGGGCTACAATATTCAATCCATCCCTATGGCCTCTAGCCCATTTTCTTATGGTATGTCGAATTTCACATCGTAATTTTCATCCTCCATCCTGGCATCTAGTCCAAATACTAGTATTGGAATTGGGGGCATGGCTCCTCCACATACTCCATTTTCATTTGGTGGTGCTCATGTCCCACAAATGACTCCTATAGTTTGAGGCCTTCCTCATATTAACCCCAGGTCTAATCCTGGTCCTAATGCTTCTGGATGGAGTAACCAACATGGCAAAAAATCTACTACTTACAGTCTATCCTTTACACCCACCTCCTCTATACCAATTCCAACCAACACGTTTGGAATGACAAATCCACCTTTATCCTCCCAATTCACACCTAGAGGAGGTCAGTTTCATACCTTGGGCAACCCCCAACTTGGAGCCACTCCAGCTGGGGGAAATTTTTACAACCCTCATCATAAGATTCCTATTGGAATGGTGCCCAACCAACCCCTCATGAATCAGTTCGAAGGAGGGTCTTACAATCCTGGACAGGTCCATGGTGCTTACTAGAACCCTGGATGGTATGCGATTCCCAAACAAAAATATTTCTAGGGAGCTTGGGGCCATATGCCGCAACTCGTCTCGCTTTTCTAGCCACGCTCAATCTACCAAACTTGTCTAAGTTAAAGATTGACCCTGTGCGTCATGATACTATATGCCCCCCCATCCCCACCAATCTTCCTTCAGATATTCAAAAAATCGAGGGTAAAAATGGTGAGGATACTGGTGATCACATCACTACTTTTCACCTTTGGTGCTCTTTGAATTCCCTTATTGATGATTCTATTCGGTTAAGATTGTTTCAACACACCCTCACAGGGGTCACCACGAAATGGTATATCGAGCTACCAAGAGAGACATACAAAAATTTTAATCAGATGGTTTTAGTCTTCCTCAACCACTTCCAATTTTCGGTTCGTTACGATGATGACATAGAAATTCTATCGATATTACATTAGGATAAAGACACCCATATCTCGGATCACATCTAGGAGTGGCATAGATAGAAGAGGTTGATCAAGGCCTACATACCCCCAAAATTCCTACTAGAGTGGTTCCTTAAGTCTCTACAACCTTATATTTCGAAGGATGTTTCTACATCCAGGGTTACATCTGAGGAAGAAGCGATTTTTAAAGCCGAACAGTTAGATCTCATATATTCTCAATATGGGATGCTATACGATATTCTTCCAGACACACCGAGGTCAAACTATAACCCTAGACAAAATCCTAGGCCTCATGCTGATGGAATTGTAGGCTTTGCCAATGTGAAATATGTAGAATCGGTGACAAGACATTTGAAAGAATTGTCTCTAAACTAGTATGTAGGAGGGCCAACTTCATCTGTGTCCTCCAATCCCACTTAGTCTATGGATGTACATTCTGTGTAATCAATGACCAACCCAAATGGTAACCAACAACCAGGAGGGAATAAAAAGAAAGGACATAGTAACAATTGTAGGGGTGGGAAGAATAATAATAAACCCAAGGACAATGGTAATAATGAGAAGTCGAATAATAATGTTGGTGAGGGCATGAAAGAAAGGAAGAAGGTGAAGTTTCCCTACAAGATTTGTACAGACAGTCACCTTACCCATTTATGCCCCAAAATTGCAAAATCTGCAAGGAGTTTGTCTCTATCACTCGCTGTGCTGACTAATCCTTTTCCACATAATCAACACATGGCCTCGAGCTCCTCAAATTCTGAAAATGCGGAGAGTGGGAGTAAAAACCCACCGACACAATATAATGACCATTTATGCATCAATATGGTTAAATCTAAGGTTAATCTAGCCACTCGGTCTCATGATTACAGTTCTCCATAGGCTGTACCTAGTCTAGAGTATCCCCCTCCTTTAGAAACACCATTACAGATCGAAAAACCAGAGCCCCTGCCTCATATTTTGAAAGGAGTACTCAAGCACTCTACCCACAATCCTAATGCTAGAGCCTCCCATAATTACTCTATTGTTGAGGATCTGGGTCAAACCCCTTGTGCGATGTCGGCTTTGGAGGTACTCTTGATGTGTCCTTCACAGAGGAATGCCTTGCTATATGCGTTAGGAGCTCTAGATCCTTGTGTCTCTAAATTTATCAAGTTTTACGTCACATATGTGAAGCCTCTCTTTCCTTACCATGTGGCATTCCAAATCCACGTGGGTTACGCAAAGTATACCATCAAAAGTACTGTTGTTGATGAAGGCACTGCAACATGTGTGATTTCCATGGTCTGTTGGAAATCCCTCATCTCTCTGACCCTTTCTCAGTCTTCGACCATGTTGACTATTTTGATGGTCGTTCCTTCCGCCCTTACGGTATTCTTCCTGCCTTTCCAATCTAGTTAGGTGGGAAGATGGTAGAGGTGGATGTTGAGGTGGTTGATGCGCCCCTCGACTATAACTTGTTACTAGGATGCAATTGGACTTATGCTATGACTTCAATCGTATCGTCCATATTCCACACTCTTTTCTTTCCTCATGATGGGAAGATCATGACGATCGACCAATTGTCCTTTGCGTATGCTAGTCCCAATGCATCTGTTGGATCGTCGATCCCTGTGATCCACAATTCTCAACCGACAACTGAGAATATTGGTTTCAGAATGTATTCATCCCTTATGGGTAACTTTGACTTCATGGAACTGGTTCATCATATATACACCATGTCTAGTAGGTCTGCTTCATCAAAGAGGTCCATTCCTTTTCGCACTTCATATTTTAACGATCCTTGGACCCTACATTCCTCGACTTCATCTTGTGAAGGTCAGTCACATACCGCAATGGCCATTCCACTATCAAAAAAAGAGATAGTGTATCAGGTTGTTCTTGACTCTTCCATCGATCCAGATCTTGTTACCTCACAGACAGACAAGGAGGATCATGTTCTTGAGCCCATGTGGGCCACTTCATCATATTTTTCACATGACTGCCTCAATGAGACTTTAACTTCAGATGAATCTATCATAGAGGCCATGAAGGGTTTTGACAAGCCATGGGATGATATGCATCATCGCTCTTATTTTCTCCCAGAGATTTCCAGAATCAAACAAGATGATTTTAGATCTACCTTGAATGAGATAGTCGGTCACGCCATAGTTCCACTTGATACTCACAAAATTTATGCCAAAGGAAACATTGTGAGTATCTCTCCTACTGTCAAGATAAATATCTCTCGTATTCTTGGAAATGTTGAAAATGTATACATCCATGCATATTGTTCGCCAGAGGAAATTATGATCTACATCGATCTCTTCAAATAATTTTGCAATGTGTTCGCTTGGTCATATGAAGAGATGCCAAGAATCGACCCTCAGATTGTTGAACATGAGATTACAACCTACCCAGATGTTAAGCCTGTTCAAAAACAAATTAGAGATATCAATCCAAGGAAGGCCTCTGCTATTAAGGCAGAGGTAGAAAAACTTCTTAATGTTGTCTTTATCTACCCGGTTCCCTTGACTGAATGAGTATCCAATCCCGTTCCTGTGAATAAAAATCAAGGAACCATCCGCGTATGCATGTATTTTTGTGACTTGAACAAGGTTTGTCCCAAAGACAATTTCCTGACACCCTTCATTTATCAGATTCTTGATCAATGTGTGGGAAGCAAAGTTTTTTCTTTTATGGATGGATTTTCAGGGTATAACCAATTTCAGATTAAACCCGTGGACCAACATAAGACACCACTTAATTTACCTTGGGGTACTTTCTCATACTGGAAGATACCTTTCGACCTTAAGAATGTCGAATCAACCTTCCAATGAGCGATGACCTTTTCATTTCATGATCTCAAGCACATAGTCGAAGCCTATCTCGACGATCTCGCTACTCACTCCCGTAAGAGAGTGGATCCCCCTAAACACCTTTGACTAGTTTTTGAAATTTGTCACCATTATCGCATCCATTTGAACCCTCATAAATGCATCTTTTGTGTTAGGTTAGGTGGACTTATAGAATTTTTAGTATCTGAGACTGGGATCATGGTAGAGCCACTAAAGGTTCAGGCAATACTTCGATTGCCTCCCCCACACACTATTCATCAAATTCAAGTTTTACAGGGGAAAGATAAATTTTTACGATAGTTTATAGTGAACTATGCCAATATTACTAAGGGTTTCATGCATCTCTTAAAGAAGGAAACTCATTTTATTTGGGATGAGTGAGCTCAGGAATCCTTCGATGCTTTGAAGAAAGCCTTGGTATCGACTAATCTACTGAAGTCTCCAGACTATGGTAGAGATTACTTGCTTTATGTCACAACATATGAAGAGACGATTGGTATGTTGTTGGTTCAGGAGGATGACGAGCTCTGTGAGCATGTAATTTACTATCTTAGTCGAACCTTAGTAGACCCTGAACTCAAATATTATCATGTTGAAAAGCTAGCTTTGGCTGTCGTTCACGCAGTCCAACGATTATGACACTATATATTGCTTTGAAAAAATACTGTGATAGCAGATGTTATTACATTTCAATATGTCCATATGAGGTGTATCATAGGGGGAAATTACAATAAATGGATTTTCATTATACAAGAATTCGATCTCGATTTTGCTTCAACAAAGTCCAAAAAAACACTAGTTTTTGCAAAGTTAATATCCGAATTCCCTTGGTTAGATAAGGATGTTATTCATGTTGATTCATTTGCGGATGAACACATTTTCCTTGTCTCATCGTCAAACCCCTAGTATGGAGATATTATTGTTTATCTTCAAACTTTGAAGTTCCCTCAACATCTCTCGCGAGATGACCGACAACGTATACGATACCAGGATAAGAATTACCTTATCATCCACGACACTCTATATCACCGAGGAGTAGGAAATATCTTGCATCGTTGTTTGAATCATGAAGAAGCTGAGTCTTTTCTAAATGAATGCCACAGTGGGTCTTGTGGTGGTCACCTATCCAGGCTTGTGACAACCCATAAAATTTTGTGAGCCAATTATTTTTGGCCATCTATTTTTAAATATTGCATCAAAGCAGTTAAGAAGTGTCACCCCTGCTAGGTTTTCACTCAGAAAATGTGCTCGCATCCAACCCCTCTCCATGCAGTTGTTACCGTTGGTCCTTTGACCAACTGGGGGGTATCTTTTGTGGATTGAAACCCAACTTTTGTCGGGGGGCATCAACACATTATCATGGTCGTAGACTACTTTACTAAGTGTGATGAGGCCATGCCTATAATTAAATTTGATGGTAATATTGTTGGTTTACTAAGAGGGGGAGTGAATTAGTAATAGCATATTTATAATCCTTTTTCTCCAAATAATCCAAGTGTTATATCAATGTAGAATTATTATCCAATAATGAGCAATAAGAAATGAACAATCACACACATACATAGTACACCAATGTTTTATGTGGAAGCCCAAATCGAGAGAAAACCACGAAATGCTTTATCTTATATGTCTTGAAGAATTACATTCATTGGAAGCACCAACTTCCTTTGT
>JASDQU010589375.1:18507-32223 GCA_032191745.1 Picea mariana | reverse complement strand
CACAACCAAGGTGATAGATTGGTTCTTCACTGTGATCATTGCATAAAGAATGGGTCACATGAAGCAAAGAACTACAAAATCCCATGGGAGAATGATCCAAAAATGATCCAAAGAAGACTAAGGACAACTCAGAATTCGCAGAAGCAACTTAGGAATCTCAGAATGGCCTCAATAGTCAGAGATAGGGAAAAAATTCAAAGTACTGAAAAGTTAATGAAATTGGCATCATCGTGAAGAGCGTATCACAATATTTCCAATGGCGTAAACAACTCGTCAAATGGAGTTACGAATCAAAATATATTCGCGATCAAATTTTTGGTCAACCTAGCCCAATCAACAAGGGATGAGTCAACATCCGTACTGCTGGTGTCAACATCAGTACAGATGATGTCAACATCCATACAATGTACGTGGAACACATAGAAGGTGACACGTGTCATGTTGACGTCGACATGGTGATGTGGTAGCACCAAAGGCTGCCACGGGTCACTTGTTTTTGGCATTTTTAGGTGAATCTGTGGACCAATGAAAAAGCGCCATGTAGCAGATCGTACAGTGACATGGCAGGATGATGTGGTATATGACATGGAATGTGACTGTGCAGGTGATTGGCATGGCACAATGGTTGGCAACCACGTGGCCTAGTCATGGGCTGCCACGTGGCAGTGGGCAAATGCCCAATGAGGGCTCGAAAACCGAATTTCAAAAATAAAAAAAAGGCGGGCCCACCAAATCTGGCAGAGCCCCACAAGATCTCGCAGCTAAACGGTACACTCCAACAAATATAAACCACACTCTAAAGTTGGCAAAGTTCCATTCCACATATATGTATATGTTATAACTATAACCCAAGAGGGGAGGCCCATGGGCTCGACCCTTGGACCTCCCCCTATACAAACGCCTTAACTATAGCATCTGCCACCGTTGGGCCAATAGACTACATTATGTAGTCTGCCTCACTTTTTGTTTATAAACTAAGTTTTCCCATGGACGAAAGAAGGAGGGCGTGCGACAGTATGATTGGGCATAGAAAACCGAGACGTATTACAAAGAATTAAATGCAGGGAGCATGCATGAAAACCAAGATGAGATTTCTCAAGGGCCTGGGAGTGCCAGAGTCATATTGAGGCGTGGAGATAGACATTTTTGGGTAATTCAATGCCACGAATTCAATGGTGTTGTCTGTTTTCTGATCTGAGCAAAGTTGTTTCAGCTTAATTCCATAACGAGGTATACTTATGTATTTTGCCAAATTCTTTTGTTGAGTTAATAAAAATGCCTACCCATTTGAGAGCAGGACCCAGAGACGTAGTCCATCAGGGATGAACTCTGTTATCAATTTTTTGTGTTCAGTTATGATGCTTATGTCTCTTCGTTATTGAACTTTTCCTTCTTTAATGGTGCATTTTAATTTATGCTCATTTAATACAATTCTTTATAAGTCACTTTGATGAAAAGATCCTGGATCATGTTGGTATCGCAACAATCATCTTTGACTTGAATTGTTGAGTGTGAATGCTTACTAGGGCCAAGCATAAGCAGGGTGAAGGAACTCTTAAGACTTTCAATCTTGAAGTTGGTCATGCATCCCGAAGGAAGAAAATGGCAGAAGAGGACAAGCGTGATGAACATGAGAAAAACTTCCATATGGTCTTTTATCGCATGTCAGAAATGGTAGAGCGAATGTATGGAGACTACGAGAAGAGGATAAAGAATAAAGGGAAGAAAAAGGAAGCACAAGCTGATGATAATGCTTCAGTAAATCAAGGGGCTGGAGGAGACCCTCTTGAGCCTCCATCTTCACCATCAAGTTCTAGCTCTTCTTTTTTTGATCATTCTCATCATTCTCATCATTCTAGCCATAAAGCTTCTTTTAAGAAACCATTATTAAAGCTTGATGTAAAATTTTCTTTACCTATGTTTAATGGAGATGCTAATTCTGAAAAGCTAGATAATTGGATCCGACAGGTTGAAGTATATTACCATGTTCAATAGGTTGATGAAGAGGAAGTTAAAGTGCAACTGGCTTCTCTTCGGTTGGAAGGCACCGCTCTCGGATGGTGGGAGAGAAAACTTCAGGACATAAGTAAGTGTCGTAAGCTTCTTTCCTTATGGTTGGAATTTAAATCAGCGATAAGGAAGCAATTTTATCCATTGGTTTATTTACATAAATCAATGATGGAATGGCAAATTTTAAGACAAAGTAAAGTTCAAATTGTACAAAGTTTCATGGAAGAATTAGGAATAAAGCTCTTGCATTAAACATTCCTTTGGATTCTTATGAAACTTTAATGAAGTATATTGGCGCACTTCACAGTTATATTCGTCATACTTTGCTATTGTTTAACCCCACCAATCTTGACGAAGTTTGTGTGCAAGCCACTCACCTTGAGAAAAGGGGAAAGCATGTTCAAGAAGATCCCACAAAGAAACCTTCCAATATCCCACATAAGTCATTTAAGAAGTTTAAAAGGAAGGACAAGAAGACTGCCATTGTAAAGAGAGAAGAAGGAAAGCCATCTTGCACTCATTGCAAGAAAAGTGGTCATGATGATGAACACTGTTGGAAACTACATCCAGAGAAGAGACCAAAGTAGTTCAGTGAAAAGGGGAAGACAAAGACTGTTGCTATAGTGCAACAAGATCTTGGTTCCGATTCAGGAGACGAAGGAAACATCACAACGGTTGGAGTACAAGGTAAATATTCCCTTCATGCTAGTTCAAATTCCAATAATGAATCTCATGATGATGAACGAAAGAGGAATGAATTATTTCATATAAGAGTTGTATGTAAACACACTAATATAGATACATTATTTGATTCGGGTTCCCAAGTAAACTTGATATCTGAAGCACTTGTCAAAAAGATGGGTCTTGAAATGAAACTACATCCAAAGCCTTATCCTCTTGGTTGGGTATGTGATAAAGCAAAACTTAATGTCACCAAGCAATGTAGGGTTAGATTTGCTATTGCTTCAAAGTTGATTGATGAAGTGGATTTGGATGTTGTATCACTTGATATATGTGGCATAGTGTTGGGGAGTCCTTATCTTTATGATATAAAAGTAGCCTTTTTTCATCATGAGAACAAATACCACCTTACTAAGGGGGGAGTGGAATATATTGTTAGAGCTCACAACATGAGGGTAAACATGACACTTGTTAGTGCACAAAAAATGAAGAGACTCATAAACACTAATAAGCGATATGTATTCATGGTTGTAAGGGAGAAAGATGTCGGAACATCCAATGCTTTCCAAGGATGTGATCCTTCTCATAAGAAATAATAATTGATATTGTTTCTAAGTATGATAATATTTTCCAGGAATCAGATGGATTATCTCTTAAGAGGGAAATCCAACATGAAATACATCTTTAGCAAGATTCTTCTCTTCCTATTGTGGGCATGTACAAGATGTCAATTGTAGATATGACATAGATCAAGAAGCAGGTACAAGGCTTATTGGATCAAGGGGTCATAAGGCCCATCTCATCTTCTTGTGGTTCTTCGATCATGATGGTGCCAAAGAAAGATGGCACATGGCGAATATGTGTCGATTACCAGGCCTTAAATAAAATCACGGTGAAAAACCGATACCCTCTTCCTCGTATAGATGATTTACTTGATCAATTAAAGAATGTTGTTTATTTCACTAAGTTGGATTTGCGCAGTCGATTCTATCAGATCAGGGTTGCAGAACATGATGCATGGAAGACTGCCTTTAAAACCAAACATGGGATTGTTTGAGTGGTTAGTTATGTCATTTGGGCTTTGTAATGCTCCGACAATCTTTATGCATGTGATGAATGATGTATTTAGGCCTTTTCTAGATGATTTTGTGATTGTATACTTAGACAACATTCTTATATTTAGTGAGACTTGGGATGAACATGCAAGGCATGTAAAGAAAGTATTGGATAATTTGCAAAGGGAAAAGTTGTATGTAAAATTGTCCAAATGTGAATTTGGTAAGACTGCACTTGTGTACTTAGGTCATATTGTAGGAGGAGGACAATTAAAAATTGATCCTTCCAAGATTGATGTAATTGTAAATTGGATTAAGCCAAAAGTGTAACCGAGATATGAAGCTTCTTTAGTGCAATCCAGTATTGGAGGAGATTCATTTCAAACTTCTCCTTTATAGCAACTACTTTGCACGCCTTAACCAATGCGAAGAACACTTTTCAGTGGGGAGGAAAGCAACAAAATTTTTTTGATGCTTTGAAGGAAAATATCAGTACCGCACCAGTATTAGCACTATCGAATTTTCAACAACCCTTCGAGATCAAGAAAAATGCCAGCGGATACGCCATGGATGCAGTATTGATGTAATATCGTAAGCCTATCTGTTACCACTCTGACAATTTTAACCAAGTTGTTGTTAACTATCCTACATATGATAAAGAGTTGTATGCATTAGTTCAAAGCGTAGAGAAATGTAAGCACTACGTTTTAGGGAAGGAAACAATCATACGTACAGATCATCAACCCTTACAGTATCTCCAAGCACAAACCAAACTGAAACAATCTCGACATTACAGATGGATGGGTTTCCTACAACAATTTCATTTGGTAATCAAGTACAAAAAGGGTACGAGTAACAAGGTAGCTAATTGCTTTCTACACCTCCTATTGTTGCTTCTATTATTTTGAAGAATGCTTCTTTATCTCATGATAGCTATGTGGAACAATATGCCATTGATGAATATTTTAAAGAAGTATATGAGAAGCTAACCCATGGTGCACAACTAGAGAAGTATTGTCTGTAGGGAAAACTACTCTACCATCTTGGAAAGCTATGTATTATTACAAGTGAATGAGTCCATGTAATACGAGAAGCTCACACTTCTCTTGTGTCTGGGCATTTTGGGGTAGGAAAAACTATGGCTCATTTGCAGAGGTTTTGTTATTGGCCTTAGATGAAAGCAATTGTAACTAAATATGTAAAGGGGTGTGTGATGTGTTCTACTTGTAAGCCCATTAATAGAAAACTGGGGCTATACTCACCACTTCTTATTCTATCCCATCCATGGGAAAGTATCTCCATGGATTTTGTAGGGGGTTTACCAATGTCGAAAAGGGGTCATGACTATTTGTATGTTGTAGTGGATAGGTTCAACAAGATGTGTATCTTAATTCCATGTAAAAAGTAGATCACTGTTGAGCAGACTGCTAATCTCTTCTTTCAGTATGTTTGGGTTCACTTTGGGCTACCCACATCCATTATCTTGGATCGAGATACTCGATTCCTTGGGGATTTTTGGACAATATTATGGAGGATGATGGACACCAAGTTGAAGAGGAGCAATGCTTTCCATCCACATACCGACAAACAGAAAAAGGTTGTTAACTAAACAATGGTACTTGCTTCGAGGATACTGCAACAAGCATCCCAAGTTATGGGATGAACAAATACCCTATGTACAACATGCTTACAACCGAGCCTTACATTCCTCCACTCAATGTTCACCTTTTGAGACATGTTTTGGGTATTTACCTAAAGTTCCTTTGGACTTGATGTATGGGAGAGATGTCGATTCAAATGAAGAAAGAAATGAAGACATATCCCACAAGTTCATCAAAAGGATCCAACATGTACACCAAGCAGTCAGGGAACAATTGGAGAAAATTCAAGCACAGTATAAAGCTCGGCATAACAAACACAAGGTTGATCATTAGTTCTAGGTTGGAGACCAAGTATGGCTCCACATCGACAAGGAAAGATTGAAGGGTGAAGGAAAGAAAATCAAGCCCATCCGTTATGGACCCTTCACTATTTTGGAGAAAAGTGGTACCAATGCTTTTCGTCTAGATCTTCCACCTTATATGCAGATCTACTTAGTTGTAAATGTAGAGAACTTGAAACTCTTTTAGCCTCCCATGATCATGGATAAGGATGAGGAAGTTTTAATACCTTCAGTTGATGATTTTGCTCCTGAGTACTTGGATGAGTTAAAGGAATATACCATCCTGGACAAAAGGACGAGGACTTCATGCAGGGGTGATGTTGATTATCTTAGAGTAGGCTTATAGGGAACACATCCAAGCAAGGCAAAGTGGATTGAGAAGGACAAGGTGAGGGAACTCTTCCCTCACTTATCTGTTGATTGATGAAATCTTTTGGTGGTCCAAAAATCTCTTAGTGGGAAGGCATGATCCAAAAAGTATCAAGAGAAGCCTAAGGATAGGTTAGAATTCATAGAAGCAACTCAAGATGCTCAGAATGGCCTCAACAGATAGAGAAAGGGAAAAAAATTCAAGTTTCTAAAAACTCAATGAAATTAGCATCATTGTGAAGAGCGCGTCGCAAGCTTTACAACAACATAAAAAACTCATCAAACGAAGTTACAGATCGAAAGATATTCGCGGTCAAAGTTTTGGTCAACCTAGCCCAGTTAGTAGGGGATGAGTCAGCATCCATACTGCTGACTCCATTATCAATACAGATGATGTCAGCATCTATACAATGTATGTGGCACACATAGAAGGTAACACATGTCATGCTGACATCATCATAATGTCAACATGGTGATGTGGCAACACCAGAGGTTGCCACATGTCACTCATTTTTGGTATTTTTGAGTCAATCCGTGGACCAATGAAAAAATGCCATGTGGCAGACTGTACAATGACATGGAAGGTGGCTGTGTAGGTGATTGGTGTGGCCCAATGGTTGGTTTCCACGTGGCCCAATCATGGGTTGCGACATGGCAGTGGGAAAATGCCCAATGAGGGCTTGAAAAATGAATTTCAAAAAACAAAAAAAAGGCGGGCCCGCCAAATCTGGCAGAGCCCCGCCAGATCTGGTGGCCAAACGGTATACTTCGATAAATCTAAACCACACTCCAGATTTGGCAAAGTTCCATTCCACATATATGTATACGTTATAACTATAACCCAAAAGGGAAGGCTCGCGGGCTCGACCCTGGGACCTCCCCCTATACAAATGCCTTAACTATAACATCTGCCACCATTGGGCCAATAGACTACATTGTGTAGTCCGCCCCAATTTTTGTTTATAAACTGAGTCTTCCCACAGACGAAAGAAGGAGGGTGCGCGACAGTATGATTGGGCATGAAAACCGAGATGCAGTACAAAGAAATAAATGTAGAGAGTAGGCACGGAAATTGAGACAAGATTTCTCAAGGGTCTGGGAGTGTCAGAGTTAGATTGAGGCGTGGAGACAGTCATTTTTGGGTAATTCGATGCCACAAATTCAATGGTGTTGTCTGTTTTCTGATCTGAGCAAATCTTTTGCTGCTTAATTCTAGAATGAGGTATACTTATGTATTTTGCTAAATTCTTTTGATGAGCTAATAAAAAGGCCTACCCATTTGAGAGCAGGACCCGAAGACGTAGTCCACCAGGGACAGACTCCATTATCAAGTTTTTGTGTTCAGATATGATGCTTATGTCTCTTCATTATTGAGCTTTTCCTTCTTTAATGGTGCATTTTAATTTATGCTCATTTAATACAATTCTTTATAAGTCACTTTGATGAAAAGATCCTGGATCAGAGAATATCAAAGATAGAAAAAATTAGAAAGAAGACAAAGGTAAAACATCAGATTTGGCGAAAGGTAAAGCACTTGAATTTGCTCATTATATTGTTTCCCATTGGAATATGGGAGTAACCAAAGTTTTTTTTAACACTTCATTTGCTTCTTGGAGAGATGCATGACTGCTTGACATAGGTGCAACTTGCCACATGACCTTCTAGAGAGATTTTTTTTAAATATTTCAATAAAAACATAGATGGCATAGTTTATTTTGCAGATAAATCGAGTCTCAAACCTTCGAGAATTGGCATCATCAGGCTTGAATTGTCTGGAATCTTGGATTTTCTTCTACATGATGTGCTCTATATTCTTGAGTTGTGAAGGAACATGTTGTCTCTTGTGCACATATAACAACAAGGCCACTCTATTCATATCTTTGGTGGCAAAGTTGAAGTAAGGAAGGCTTCTGACAACATGGTCGTCATGACCGGGGTGGAAGATGGAAGACTGTTAAAGTTGAAAGGGACATATGCTCATGCACAAAATTCTACACAACTCTCTCATCATGACAAAGGTATAATGCCATCTAATCTCTTGTGGCAGGCTAAATTTGATCACATTAATTATGAAAGATTTTGCTTGCTGAAAAAGAATGGTGTTTATGGTTTGCTTACTATTCATGGGAATTTGAAGCAATTTGATGCTTATATAATTGGAAATCATAACAAACAATCATTTCATCATTCTACTTCCAGAGCATGTAGAAAACTTGGACTGATATGTTCAGATTTGTGTGGCTCCATGCATGTTCCATTTGCAAATTAAATGGCAATAAGTATATCATGTATTTTATTGATGATTACACTAGGATGTGTTGGGCGTACTTGTTGAAAGATAAATCATAAGCTTTTGAAACTTTTAAAAATTTTCATGTATGGATCCAAAATGAAGCTCATACTCATATTGGCTCTCTTCAGATTGAGAATTGAAGAGAATATACATCTAATGAATTTGAAAACTATCTACACCAACATGGGATCAAACATGAAACTATGATTCCATACAATCCTCAACATAATGGTGTAGCTGAAAGAATGAACAAGACACTCCTAAATATGGTTCATTCCATGATGTTTTTCAAAGATGTAAAATTGGTGTTTTGTGTTGATGTAGTTCGACGTGCAGTTTATGTGAAAAATAGGTTTCCATCTCATGCTCTTAAAAATAAGACTCTTTATGAAATGTGGTCTTTGGTTCCACCTGTTATGTTTTGATCCATAAGGAGCAAAGAAACAAGCTTTATGTAAGGAGTCAGAAGTGCATCTTCTTGGGGTGCTCAAATACCACCAAGGCATATGGTCTCTACAATGAGGTGAACAGGAAATTCATTCTTACTAGAGATATGATTTTTATTGAATCCTCCAAGAATGAAAATATTGTTGAGAGGTGGCTTGATCATCTAGACAAATTCACTCATGTAAAGACATATCATGAATTTGAAGATGGGATTACACATATTGAAGGGGATATCCCTATATTGGATCAATATTTGGAATCTCCTTTTGAAGCGCCATCTCCCCTCATGAAGAAGTTCCAACCAGTCCATTAGAGCCTGAAGTTCATCTATATGATGTGGTTGAGAGGATTGAAAGGCCGAGTCTTAATGAGAATTTGGCACCATCTCAATCAATTGAGCAACCTACACCATCTCAGAAAGGTCCACCAAAATGGCTCATAAAAACACTTGAAAGTGTTCATCCTAATGAATTCGAAAAGACAAGAACCATAAATTCCTCTAGACAAGATGGAGGTGATGTAGATAATTCGAATTCATGTGATATAAATGATATGGATGTTTCATATGATTATGAATTGAATTTATCTACTAACTTTGAACCAACTTCTTTTGAAGAAGCCACTTCTCATGATGAGTGGAAAGAAGTCATGTAGAAGGAATAAGATGCTCTCATCGAGAATGGGATGTGGAAGTTGGTGGACCCTCCATTGGGAACCAAACTAATTGGTTGTAAGTGGGTCTTCAAGAATAAGTACAATTTAGATGGCTCACTTGACAAGCACAAAGCAAGTCTCGTGGAAAAAGGATTTGCACAAAAAGAAGGTATTGATTATGATGAGACTTTTTCCCCCACAACAAAGTGGGCTACCATTCATACTCTGTTTTCCTTGGCAACACAAAATGGATGAAAAAATCATCAAATGGACGTGAAGAATACTTTCTTGAATGGAGACTTGAAAGAGAATGTCTTCAGGTCTTAGCCATAAGGTTTTGTTGTGAAGGAACAATAACATAAAACATGCAGCCTCATCAAATCCTTGTATGGCCTGAAACAATCACCGCGAGCATGGTATGAAAAGCTAATTGAGCATCTTTTGAAAATGAATTTCAAGTTCTTCAATCTTGACGATGAAAATATGTTTTTCAAGAAAGTTGGAAAAACTATGGTATATCTTGTAGTGTATGTAAATGATATGTTGATGACAAGGAGCAATGAAAGCTATATTGCATCCACAAAGAAAGAGTTGAAGAAAGGCTTTGAAATGACAGATTTGGGACATGTTCACTACTATTTGAGCATTGAAGTGATTCAAAACCCAAAGTGCATATTCATCTCCCAAAAGAAGTATGTTGGAGAATTGTTGAACAAGTTCAACATGGCTAAGTGTAATCTTGTCTCTACTCCCACGGAACAAAAATTGAAGCTCACATCAAAAGAAGGGAATGAATTTGAGGATGCAACCAAGTACAAACAACTTGTGGGGAGTCTTATCTATCTTACCACCAACATACTAGATATTTCATTTGTTGTTGAGATTATTTCTAGGTTCATGCAAAAACCTTGTGAAGGACATTGGTCTGTTGCAAAAAGAGTTCTAAAATACTTGAATGGAACTCAAGTACTCTAAGGTGGATGACTTTAACCTAATTGGATATTCTGATTCAGACTTCGTTGGGGATAAAGAAAATTGAGTGTCAACTTTAGGCTATCTCGTGAGTCTTGGATCAGTAGTTGTCTCTGTTGAAATATTGTAACTGCAAAGATTATTCTAATTATTATTGAGTTATTATCATATGATCATGTCGGGACTTATTTATGACCAAATCCCCTTTTGCAGATTGGTCAAACCCTAATTATATCATGCTATTTGAGAAGTCGACCCCTAGGGTTAATTAAAGTGGTTTTAGCAATTAGTTGAAGAAGTCGGCCCTGTCCAGTGAAGAGACACCACCCTAGCACCTACCAACTAGTATAAATAAGAGTGGAAGGCACCTCATTAGCACACTCACTCAAGTCACTCATCAAGTGCACAAGTTTGGAGATAGCTGTAGTTGGGAGAAGAAGGAGAGAGAGGCACTTTGCTCAGTCTTGGATATTCTCTAGTGTTTGGTATTTTATCTTGGCATTGTATTGGCAATCTATATTAAGAAAAAATTTACTAGGTTTTCTCCCCCATGAGGGTTTCCTAGGATAATTGTTGTGTATCTTGTGATTGTGTTTCTCTAAGTGATCCTACATATGCTATTATTGTCTAGTAAATTGAAAAGAAATTAATAGCAGCTCTAAAACTTAACATGGTATCAGAGCTAAGCTGAAGAGAGCATCTTTCACCGGATAATAAAAAATGTCACTGTTGTTGTACAAGAAAATTAGGGCTTTTGTTGGAGAGGAATTTCAGCCTAAAAACCACCTAGGGAAGTATGCCCTAGCCTAGAGAACTTATTGGCAGCTCGTGTGCACCTTTTCTGTAGCTTGAACCTCCGAGAAGTGAAACCCTAATTTTTTGCTGATACCAGAAAACCAGGAAACTAGAACCAATACTAGAAGTACTAGTCTAGATTTTCGCAGACTTGGTTTCAAGGAGTAAAATTTGGATTTCCATAAAACCGACTACACCAACCTACTTGCCTCATCTAAGCATACCTACTGGTAAGTTCATATTTAATTTATGAGCACTTTCAATTTTTGGTCATTTTCCCAGCTCCAGGTCAAGATGTTTGCAAGCACCAAGCTTGTTGGCAAGCTATAAGGTGTGGAAAACTTTCATGCCTGGAAGTATATGATTGCACTCATTCTTGAAGAGAATGACCTTGCAAAATTCATAAAGGAAAATGTATCGGAACCCGAAGAAGATGTAGCTAAAGAAAAGTACCAGAAGGATATGGTTAGGGCTAAAAGAATCATTGCAGACTCTATTAAAGATCACTTGATCCCTCAAGTGGCTTCTAAGAACACTCCAAAATATATGTTTGATGCCCTGCCCAGAATGTATGAAGGAAATAATATTAACCGGGAGATGAATCTAGCAACCCAACTCAAAAGTACAAGGATGCAGAAAGGAGAAACAGTCCGTGAATATTTCTCTAGGATTTCTCAATTCAAGGAAAAACTAGAAGCAATTGCAGATAACCTAGATGAAGATGAACTCATAATGACAACTCTTAATGGTCTCACAAGACCTTGGGATGCCTTCATCCAAACCATCTGTGCAAGAAAGGAGAAACTCCATTTGGACAGTCTCTGGGAAGAATGTGTTCAAGAAGAAGCAAGAGTAGCTAACCGAGAAGCAATATTAGTAAGGGATGAAGATCAAGCCCTAGATGTTCATGCTAAAGGAGGAAAGAAAAGATCCCACTTCCAAAAGGAAACCCATCAACGTAAGGAATCTTACTCGCCAAAGAGATTCACCCACTCTCATAAAGAATCTCACCATCCAAGGAGATTCCAGAAGTTTCAGAAAGGTCAAAGAAGAGAAAAATATTTCTCGTTTTATCAATGCTACCATTGTGATAAGATGGGACATATTGATAAGAATTGTCCAACCAAAAAAGAAGAATACAAGAAGAGAAATAAAAAAAGATGTCATGCTCATGCAGTTGAAGATGATGAGCCACCCATGAAGATGTCTAAAGAAGAGATTGAAAACTATGTTTTGTTTTCTGTCCTCTTAGGATCTATGTCACTTGGAGAGGATACTTGGATCATAAAGAGTGGTGCTTCTAAGCACATGATAGGTCAGAGAGACATTCTCTCTAGCCTTACAGAGAAGAACCTTCCTTAGAAATTTACACTCGGAGATGATTACCAGTACCTTATCAAAGGGGTGGGAGAATCCACCTACAAACTTGATTCAGGGACCCTAATGAAAATGAAGGATGTACTACATGTACCGGGTTTCACAAATAACTTACTTTCTATCTAAACTTTAGATAAGAAAGGATTCATAGTTGCTTTCATAGATGGTGAAGTTCTTATGTGGCCTAAAGGAAAAACCATAGAAGATGCAATTGTTATTGGAATAGAAGAAGGTGGCATGTATAAGTGAAAAGGTCACTCAGATGCAACCTTGACTCACTCCACTAAGAGTCCATGTGAACTTTGGCATAGATGATTATCCCACATAAACTAAAAAGCCTTACCATATGTAAGCAAGGCATACATAGGTCTACCGGAATTCAAGGTTAATCATGAAGGTGTGTGCACAAGGAAAGAACATAAAGAATCCTTTCCCAAAGAGAGAAAGTAAAGCACAAGGAGTCTTGGAACTCATCCACTCAGATGTATGTGGCTCGATTCCATCAAAATATCTTAGTGGGTATGTATACTATGTGTCATTCATTGATTATTATTCTCGCAATACTTGGGTTTACTTCTTGAAATCAAAAGATGAAGTGTTTGGAAAATTCAAGGAATTTAAAGCCTTGATAGAGAATCTCTTTGAAAGAAAAATAAAGATACTCAGATAAGATAATGGAGGAGAATATACCTCAAAAGAGTTTGTAAGCTTTTGCAGAGATGTTGGGATTAAGAGGGATCTCACCACTCCCTACAATCCTCAGCAAAATGGTGTAGCAGAAATAAATAATAGAACTATAATGGAAGCAGTGAAGACTATGATCCATGATCAAGATCTTCCAATGCACTTATTGGACAAAGTAGCAAGAACAACAATGTATGTACAAAACATACTATCCCATAGTGAACTTGGTTTCAAAACCCCTGGAGAAATTTTCTCTGGAAATAAGCCACAAGTAAGCCATCTCAAGATATTTCGTTGTCCTGTGTTTGTACACATTCCAAAAGAAAGAGGAACCAAGTTGGACCCTTCAGGAAATAAGGGAATATTTGTCTGATACTATGAGGTCTCTAAGGCCTTCAGAATTTACATACCAGGTTACCATCACATTGAGATCAATA
>JASDQU010589374.1:23916-41480 GCA_032191745.1 Picea mariana | reverse complement strand
AGGCACTGGCGATCCCCTCAAGCTTCTTAGGGAGCGCTATAGCACTCTGATGCCCATTTTGAAGGAGCGTTGCCTAATCTGAGGCAGTAGTTGGCCCGTTGAGGAGAATAAGGGGAGGATCTTTCAAGATTGGAAGGCAGTTGCATTCGAATTCTTGGTTTCATCAGGAGATCCCCGATCTAAGGAGGAGGTTCCTCAACTTGTTCTAAGGATAACTCAAAAGGTTAAGCTCCTCTTAACCTATATAAGCAGGCTCTATGATGGTGGAAAGGGGGAAGAACTGCTAGCATGAAACCTATGATCTCATAGGAAACACACAGTCAACCAAAGGAGAGTGATCAGTTGTTAGCGATATTTCTTGTAAGGGGGTTAGAATGCAAAAGAATGGGTTAAAAACCCACTTGTCCAAAGTTTTGAATTTTGATGCGCCCGTGGTAAGTGACAAGAAAGTCCGAGCGGCAGCGATTCGCACGCCTGGATCAACGGTGCATATGGGATTCCAGACCCCCCCCGCCTTCCTACCTTTAAGCGGAGGGGGGGGGTCCGGAATCGGGGGCGCATCTCTTCAATGGTTTAGATCAGCACACCCAGATCAACGGCGATAAAGGCAATTTCGGACCCCCCTGCCTTCCTACCTTTAAGCGGAGGGGGGGGTCTGCAATCGGGCGCGCAGCTTTCCAACGGCTGAGATTTTAGCGCCCGGATCAATGGTGCTTGCATGATCCCATCATTCTCAGCTGCTTGATTTTAAATCAACGTGGGGCCCTCTTTCTTGTCATGTCACCTTACCATCCGTCCATCCCCCCCTCTTCCATTTATGTATTCCATCCTACATGTCGTCGTCCACTTACCACTCGCCGCACGACCCACGTCAACCCCCCAGTAAGAGTGTGTCCATTACGTGTCATGTCCCATCCCCTACGCTTTTTCCTTTTGCCATGTGTCACTCCTATAACCTCTCTCGCCCCCTTATCTTTTCAGGCCTCGCCCTCATAGTCCGATGCCACCACTCCTGTCATGCGCCCTATCCTTCGTGCTGGCCTCCACGCCTATTCGTCAAGCCATTCATTTATTCCAGGTGGCAGCGCGAGAAGTCTTCCACATCCCAAAGTGTTGAGTTGGCCAGGTCGTCCTCAATCCCCATGAAGCATTTATTGAGGCAGTTGGTGGTGGTTAGACATCGTCTCTGCCATAATGGGAAAGTCCGGCAATGAATTAAAGGCATGTCTATTCGCTGATGAAACTGTCAGAAGATCGATCGTGTCTGCCATAAGTTGCACGACCATTCAGAGATCGCAGTTGCAGATTGTCAGAAGCCATGCAAACGCAAAGATTTTAATGCTACGTCTCGATTTTGTTGCTATTGCTAGTTTGAGTATATGTAGGCGTTTTTGCCATTTTTGTATCTATCGATGGTTGAGCTAAGCTCCCGACTGTAAATTTTTAACAACCATTCTGGTTTCCTTGTTATGCCTTTGTGTTTGAGATTTCTTGTTTTATGACAAACAGTTCTCCTTTTTTCCATCTATGTTTCATCTCATACCATGGAGTTCATGATCGAATGATTCGCATGAATTGTTGCAGTTTTGTTATGATAAAGGATTTGTTGTGACATTCCTATATTCTCTGGTCTCCTATGTTTGAATGTAAGAGGATCTTGCGTTTGGATGCTTTCTTCTCTAGTCTGTTAGAAGCCTGATGTTTATGACAGACCTTTGCACTCTTCTCATGCAATTCTTCCCCCCTACTCACCTTTTATTGCAACTCACTGTTTGAATTTTATCAAGACCTCACTCGTCCATGCATACCCGGCCTAGTTTCAGAGTTGAGACGATATTGTTCTGAGTTTACTTCCATTTGATCACCTCTCAAAAACAAATCATGACATTAAACTGATGGGTGTCAGGCTCTGCTCATGCAAGCAATCCAGGAGTGACTTCTGATGCCAACATCAGTGAAGTTGTTGTTATCTAGGTTGTGGATCTTTCGAGCAAGGGTTAGACGAAGGGGACTTGACGAAGTTGTCGCATTCACATCTACGATTGTAAGTACTGTTGTCGTTATTCTCATTAATATGACACGCTTGGCCTGTTTCTTTCTAGTTTATGTCTAATGTTACATGAACTTATCATTGATAGATAGATATGTTTTCAAGCTAATATCAATAGAGTAGGAAGTGGTCATATCTTTTTTGTCTACAGGACTCAGCGAGGAGCAAAGGATCGGAGTTCAACTCGGAGCGTGGGTGGACAAACGTCGATAAAGAGGTACTTCTATTCTCCTTCCTTCTCATGTGTTAGTTTGTATAGATTTGAAAGGAAGTCAGTGTCCACGTTAAGCATTTTCTATCTTAGATTTAGGGTCAAGCTCTTTGAGGCAATCTACCTGTCTGCAGGGAGATTTTCCTACAATAGAAACTGGTGACTCCACTGGGGAGATATCCTCAAATCAAAACTTCTTGTTTTGATTTCTCCTCATTGACCTAGTTCTACCCCTTGATTGTTTCAGACCTAGTTCACTCCTCTTTTGATTGGTTTCATGAGCTGATTGGCTCCCTACCCCATCATACTCAGCCTAATTGTCGAGATTGAATTCCAATTTTTGGAATTCTTGACATTTTTGGGAGTTTTTGAACCTGGCGCCCCTGTCCCCATGTTAACAGAGCACCAACGCTCCTTAACATCTTTGCACAGAGTGCTATAATGCTCCTTGCCTTTGGCAACAGAGCGTCAGCCCTCCTTTGGCCAATAAACCTTCCAGAATTTCTTTTTCTGGGTTTTGCCTCTGTGTCTCTCCTGCTGGGTAACCCTGTGAGCCAATGCTTCTTCCCTTCTAGCCTTGACATCTATCTTTTTGAAGAATGAACATCTTACTATTTGGATTTTGTAACCTTCTTCACTATTTTTATTGAGTTTTTCTGTTGATTGGAGCCTGAAACCCATGCATTGTATTTCTCTCTGTTTAACTGAGTAAAAACCCTGGTGAAGGTCATCAAAGGCCTACAGATCTCTTCATCTTGATTTTAGTCAAGATCATTGTTCTTCAACTTTTTCTTTTTGGGTGTGAAGTTTGTTTTCTCTTTGATTGTTTCTTTTCTTTCGCTTTTCATTTTGATTGCAACGAAAGGGTGTATTGTTTGTATGACTTTTGCTTGTGCTAGTTTGATTTTCATTCGTCCAAGAAGGTAATTAGAAAGATGAGCATTGTGTTGAATTGATCATTATTCATATGCAAACAATAAAAAGCATCTTCATGATTGATTGTGCATGTTAGAAGGCATCTCAAAAGTTTTAGCATCACATCAGGATTTGATTGAAGAAAACTTGTTTGAGGACACTCCTTAGTAGTGCTTGTTAGTGAAAAGAACTATCTCTCTCTCTCTCCCTTAGATAGATGTTCATCGAAAAGAAATGAATGCTTATCATTTTTGATGCATTTTTGGGACTGAGTCATAATTCCATTCATTTCACTTCCATGCACCCCTTTTTGAGTAAAGAACAGCTATAAAAATCAACGCTAATTAAAAATTATTTAGATATTTTTCTTTTCTAGGATCCTCCACCAATAGTAGATTAGGCTTAGTACTTTGGATTAGGCTGTGAGCATAGCTCTCCAAAGTTTCCAAAATAAACAGTAGCATCCTGAGTTAGGGAGAGTCAAATCCAATCATCGTATAAGTATGCCTGGGATCCCCCTCTCACACAGGGGTTACGCATGAGGTCGCATTCAGGTAAGCTACGAGGACTAATCCTCCGTGGTTTAACTGATTGTGGTGTTCAGATCGTATTATGGGGATCGCTTCAAGGTAAATCCACAATTACTGCGTGGAATCCTTTTAGTTGATTTCGAGCTCAATACCCTGCCTATACATTCGGATCGGACTGTCGACTGTTCCCACCTAGGGGCTGACTGCGAATTGGTAACCTTAGTGGCCATAATCTTTAGGGTCTTACACAAGGTGACGGTGATGGGAAGTCTCACTGTACCTGGAGAATACATTGGTCAAACTCACTCGGGCTCCTTGGAGGGTAAATCCATAATTACTGCGTGGAAGCTTGCACCAAGGCGTAAGTTCGTTAAGCAGGTCACCATTGTAACTGTTCCACCCTATCCCCGCCCCTTCTGGACTTGATCACGCGACGTTGGATTTCATCACCAACTAGTACGGTCATCAAAAGAAGGTCATGTTTGCTTGGTTGTGATTCTTAGATTTCTATTAGCATATGCTATTTCTTTTCGGTAGTTGGCCATAAATCTCTTTCGCCGACTCTTTTTCACCAACATCGAGCCTCCACACCGTTCACGGAGGCTACAGGGACTTCCTCCAGAAAATATGGAAGGAAACACCCCTTTACCCCCTCATTCTACGAAGCAATCTCCTCAACAGAGCAAGGTTCAAAACACTACAACTCCCCAGGAAGAAGTTCGCACTCCTTTGGAGAATTTTCAGATTGTTTCAGAATCTCCGGAAGCTTACCGCATTCCGGAGGGATATGAATGATGTATCCTCCAACTGAATTCCGCTGGTGAATTTGTCGTCATCAATACTTCTGACATTCCGACTGGGTCTCATCAAAACCCTTTATCCGATGACCCCTTTTGGACCACGGACATTGTTCGAAGTCCACCACGCTTGGTGCGAGATCTTTATGGAACAGGGGAAGGTGTCGATGCACCCATCTCCTACACCGTACCCCTAAACCATTTCACTGGTACCACCACCTTTAAAGCCACAGCACCCATTGGTCTGAACATACCGTCTGTTGGTCCAAGGCCTACTCTTCCCCTCCAGACGGCCCATTCTACAATGGTCCCTCACATTTCGATGATTCCTGCCAGTAATGCGGTGGTCAACCAAGATGCAATTGGCACACCTATAACACCAAGACCTACACTTCCTTTTGGGTTCAGGGCACTGAATGCTTCCACTGCCACTACTACCCAAACCACTACTACTCAAGTTATGCCAGGAAGTTCCATACCTATCCAACAACCCAGGGGAACCGTTCTTGGTGGTCCTAATCCGCTCGGCAGTACCAGCCAGTCATTTACGTCTGGCCTTCAAATTTTGGGAACTCTACCTCAAGTCGGGGGGCACCCTCCCACTGGAGGACAAATTCCATTAGGGGGGCACTCTCATGCTGGGGGGCAGCCTCAATACGGAGTCTACCAACAACCACATGGACAAAATGTACCTACCGCACCTAATCCGTGGAATGTCCTTTTCCAAGGAAACCCACAGTTCTCAGCAGGACACAATCCTCAGACTCCGCAACAACCTCCTTATGGACAAGTGCCAAACCCAACCTATAACCCTCAAAACCCATCCGGTTATCCTCCGGTCACACATGCTTCTCAAAACATCTTAAATCCTATGTACCTTGGTCAAAACCGACCTCACACAAGAGGGCCCACTAGTTACAATTATCCACATAACCCAGTGATTGGCCCCACTGGTGTCCCCATGCCACACCAGCATTACCCACAGATTAACCGACAACTACCTTTTCTAGCTACCCTGGACCTTCCAGACTTGTCTCGGTTAACGAATGATCCTATTTATCATTCTCCAGTTTGGCCAGCTATCCCAGCTAAACTCCCTTCCGACATCCCAAAATTTGACGGAAAGTATGGAGAAGACCCAAACAACCACGTGATGACTTTCCATTTATGGTGCTCATCCAACTCCCTCATGGACGATTCTACTCATTTGCGTCTTTTCCAACGAACACTTACGGGTTCCGCAGTGAAATGGTATATTGAATTACCACGCACATCTTTTCACGATTTCAACTCCCTTGCCATGTCCTTCCTCACACACTTCCAACTGCCCATTTGATACGAGACGGGTACCAAACTATTAACCTCCCTTCGTCAGACAACGTTTGTACATATCTCCGATCATATTCATGAATGGATATGACGACAAAGGATAATCAAAGTGGTCATTCCCAACCAATTGTTAGCGGAATGGTTCACTAAATCATTGTTACCCCAGATCGCTCATGATGTTGCCATGGGTGGTGTGGTCATCGAGGAAGAAGCCATTGCCTGAGCTCAGTATTTAGACTTAGTCTATTCACAATCCGGTACTCTGTACGAGTTGATACCGAATGCTACCCGTGCCACTAAAAATCCATCCAAACCATCGTTTGATTCCCACACGGATGGAGTTATTGGCAACGTCAAAATGCAATCTGCTACCCAGTCGGATGGAACAATTCAGTGACCCACTTCGATGGCTGCTCCTAGATCAACTACACCCTCTTCCATCCCCCCTCAACCTCAGGTCTCTGAGGTGAATGCGGTCCAATCAACCCCTTCACAACAACTTGGGGGAAAGAAGAAAGCGAGAAACAAACCAAAGAAAAACAATAACAACGCACAACCCAAAACTCAACCACAAACCCCTGCTGTCAGAAAACAACCACAACGAAAACTGAAATTCCCATGTCTCATCTGTGTTGATGATCACTACACCCAAGACTGTTCACATCGTGATGAGGTGGCCAAAATTTTCAAGGGAAATTCACAACCGTTGTGCTCACTCAGCCTTTTCCACAGCAGCAATCTTTGGTTGCCCAAACCCCCACGCTGGGGGGCAGTTCCAACTAACCCCATGATGAGGCCTCGACAAGTGCCCACATTTACATGTTTAATGGGGTTAATCTAACCACTCGCTCTGTGACATATGACACGCCAGTTAAACCTGATAAGCCGAAGATTGCTAGCGGTTCTCCACCAGACCCGTTACCATCCTCTGTTAACCCTCCATCTGTTAGCCCTCCATCCGGGCCACTTCAGATTGAAAAACCTTCTTTTGACTCTATCTTACGCCCTCCTAAGAGCACCATCCAGAAATCTACCTTCAATCCTAATACACGGGCTGCCCAAAATTACAATATTGTAGAAGATTTGGCCCAAGCACCGTGCGCTATGTCCGCCTTGGAAGTTCTACAACACAGTCCCAGCCAACGTAGAATGCTCTTAGCCGCTATCAGCACTTTTGATCCTGAGTCATCAAACAACCTCACGTTTAATCTGGATGATCATCAACCGCGACTCTCCCACCATCTAGCCTTCCAAATCGATGTTGTTGTGCACAATCAACAAATCCACCGAACTATCCTAGATGAGGGAGCCTCTACTTGTGTCATGTCCTTAGCTTGTTGGAAAGGCTTAAAATCACCTGCCCTTAACAAATATGCTACGATGTTACGTGCTTTCAATGGACGAGGTTTTCATCCTCATGGATTATTACAATCCTTATCCATTCAGTTGGGCGAAAAAAACAGTTACTGTTGACGTCGAAGTGGTCAATGCTCCCCTCGACTACAACCTATTACTCAGAAGAAGTTGGTTCTACGCTATGACTTTCATCACCTCATCGGTGTTTCGGTGTGTACAATTCCCCCATCAAGGAAAAATTGTCACCATCGATCAGCTTGATTTCTGTACACCCGACGCTCGCATCCCTACCACCAACAACATTCCTTTTTTGGCAGACCATCCAATTACGTATGAAAGCATTGGTGTTGTCTTATTGAAAGATTCTAGCCTTATGGGTACTTTCCCTACACCACTTCCACCTACCGCACATCATATTGCCACTGTCAATATGATCTCGACTATGCCTTATCAATCCTTGGAATCATCTGACCCTTGGATTGTACCTAGTCCTTTGGAATTCGATGTGCTCAGTGACACTATGCCACTTAGCCCAGCCGAGGCCACATACGTAGCTATTCAATCTGCCTCTCCCTCTCCCAACAAGTCACATTCGTTGGCACCCGATGCTTACTCGATGCCCTCATGGTTGGATTCCCTATCATCTGCCATCAATTAAATTTCCCACATTTTTCCTTCTAATGAATCGATTATGGAAATGCTCAGCATTGACGACCTACCTTGGGATGACAACCATCATCGATCCTCTTTTCTTTCGCCGTTGGAAGAAATTCACCAAGACATACGCTCTGTCTTCCCTCCCGATGTTGCCGATGCTCCGCAATCTCCCATCCTCACACAAGATCCTCTCTCTGAGGGGAACATGGGTAACATATCTACTACGATCTTTATTGACATCTTGATCAAAGAAGGTGTCGTGGAAAACATTCACCTTGGTGTTAATTGCACACCTGACGAAGTGGTGTCTTACACCGCTTTGTTCAAGGAATTCCGCGATGTCTTCGCATGGAGCTATGAGGAAATGCCAAGGATTGACCCTTCAATCATCATACACAAAATCAAAACTTACCCTGACGCGAAACCTATTCGACAAAAACTTCGCCCGGTTCATCCCAAGAAAATCGCAGCTATAAAGGAAGAAGTTGAAAAACTTCTCAAATCTGGATTTATCTACCCTATCCCTTTAACCGAATGGGTCTCCAACCATGTTCCGGTTGCCAAAAAACAAGGGACCATCTGTGTTTGTGTTGACTATCGAGATCTCAACAAAGCTTGTCCTAAGGACAACTACCCCACGCCCTTCATCGACCAAATCATCGATAATATTGCAAGGAGTGTAATATTCTCTTTCATGGATGGATTTTCTGGGTATAACCAGATTGAAATCTTACCTGCTGATCAACATAAGACATCCTTTATCTGCCCATGGGGAACTTTCTCCTACCGAAAGCTACCTTTTGGCCTTAAAAATGCTGGTGCTACTTTCCAGCGGGCCATGTCGTACGCTTTCCACGACATCAAGCATATCACGGAGCCTTACCTCAATGATTTACCTACCCATTCATCCAATCGATCTAATCACATTGATCACTTATGGGTGATTTTTCTTCGATGCAGGTTCTATCGTATTCGCTTGAACCCCCACGAGTGCATTTTCGCTGTCGAATCCGGTCGACTCCTCGGTTTCATTGTCTCCAAAGATGGGATCAGGGTGGATTCTTTAAAGATTAAATCCATCCTAGCCTTACCCCCACCTACCAACTTAACCCAACTCCAAAGTTTGCAAGGCAAAGCAAACTTTCTTTGTCGTTTCATCTGCAACTATGCTGAGATCACTAAAGGATTTATGCGGTTACTGCAAAAAAAATCCCTTTCATCTGGGATGACACTACCCAACGATCATTCAATGCTCTCAAGCATGCCTTGACCCACGCTCCCTTGTTACACCCTCTGGATTATACAAAGGATTATATCCTTTACTTGGTCGCCTCTACTTCCACCATTGTGATGGTGTTAGTTCAAGAAGACCCTAATGCCTAAGAACATGTGATTTATTATCTGAGCAAGAGTCTATCTGGAACAAAACTCAGATATTCACATGTCAAGAAACTGGCTCTGGCAGTCATCATCATTGTCCAGAGGTTCCACCATTACATCTTATTACGCACCACCACAGTAATCGCAGACTCCAACCCCATGTACCATGCCTTGACACGTCAAGTGCTTGGGGGAAAATATTCAAAATGGATCATTATTCTTCAAGAATTCGATCTTGAGTTTACAAAGGCTAAAGCAAAAAAATCCCTGGTGTTTGTTGAGCTCATCTGTGCTCTACCTCATGCTGACGAAGACATCGAAACTAGATATTCTCTCTCTGATGAATCTCTCTTCCTCATCAGCACCTCTAATCCTTGGTACGGAGACATCCTTTTCTACCTTCAAACCCAATGTTTTCAACCCAACATCTCTCACGAAGAACGTCGACGCATTCGTCACCACTCTCGTTGTTATCTTATCCTCTGTGACACCTTGTACCACTGTGGTATTGACACCATCCTTCGGCAATGTTTGACTCACGAGGAGGTTGAACGCATTTTGAATGATTGTCACCTTGGCGCCTGTGGCGGTCACCTCTCCGGAATGGCCACAGCCCAAAAAATCTTACGTGCCGGCTACTTTTGGCCCTCCATTTTCAAAGATTGCATTGAGGCCGTCAAAAAATGCCCACCCTGCCAACTTTTTAACAAGAAGGCACGCACCCACCCTACTGCGCTACACCCCATTATCGCCATATGCCCCTTTGCCAAATGGGGCATCAATTTCATGCAGTGTAAGCCTACCTCAGCTGGGGGGCACGGTTACATCATCGTTGCCATCGACTACTTCACCAAATGGGCTAAGGCTATTCCTACCTTCCTGAACGATGGTCATACTACAGCTCTGTTCCTTTTCAACCATATCATAACTCATTTTGGGGTACCACATGCCATTATCACTGACCATGGTGCACACTTCAAAAACCATATGATGAGCTAGTTACATGTCAAATTGGGTTTTCGCATGAGAACTCATCCCCTTACTACCCTCAAGCAAACAGACAAGTTGAAGCTATAAACAAAGTCCTAAAAACCATGATCCAACACATGGTAGGGGAAAACAAGACATTGTGGCATTTACAACTGTTCTCTGCTCTCTGGGCCTATCACACTTCTATGAAAACCTCAACTGGATTCACTCCTTTCCAGTTGGTCTATGGCATTGAATCCATCCTACCAATCGAGTGTGAGATTCCATCACTCAAATTGAAAGTAGAACTCCTGCCCCATACTTCTGCTGAAGAAGAACGATTCTTGTATCTATCCAAGTTGGACGAAACACGTCGCGATGTTGCTCTCGTCAATGAGACACATCAGAAATGAACTAAGAGTCAATATGACAAATTTGTCCACCCTCATACTTTTGCAGAAGGAGACTTAGTCCTCATTTACGACCAAGCTCATGACAAATTGGGGACAGGAAAGTTAGAACCTATGTGGCACGGTCCTTACATCGTGAAGCGTGTTCTACACAGAGTTTCTTACGAACTAGTAGATCATGATGGAATTTCCCTGGGAGAGCCCTGAAATGGGATTTACCTTAAAAATTACTATGCCTAGATCACCTAGCATCTTTACTTTGTACATTATTGTATTTTAGTTTGGTGTGTCTATTTCTTTCGCGTGCTCGAGTCTTTACCTTTTCCACTCATGATTGTGCTTGTGTTTTCATGCACAGATGACGTCTTCCTTTCCTATATTTTTTGGGTTCACGGATGGTGCTAGTCGACATACCAGGAACATTACGTCGGCAGCATGGGTTATTTACCAATTTGACGAGGTGGTGAGTTCAGGAGGTATCTACTTAGGACCAGCAACCAACAACATGGTAGAATATCATGTTGTCATCGGACTGTTGACCCAAGCCTCCTCCCTAGGTATCTCTCACATCATTATTTACTTAGACTCCCAACTCATGGTTTATCAACTCAACCGTATCTACACTATCCGTAGTCCTATCCTGCTACGTCTACACTTACAAGTTTGTCGCCTTGAACGAATGTTTCATTACATTGAATATAGACACATTCCAAGAGAATTTAATAGTGTTTCGGATTCATTAGCTAACTATATCATGGATATGTATCTTTCCCACATATAAGAGTTAAGGAAAACAAAACTGTACATTACATGTAAATTAAAACACATCACAGACATCATCATGTACAAATCATTGGCACTGTAAAAACTCAAAACTGTATATATATATATATATATATATATGGCGTGACTGAAATGTTTGGATTACATCAAAAAAGTATGTAGAAGGGCAAAATATTGGGCCTTTCCACCCATACAACGTCGCCTGACAAGGCATACAAAAATATAATCAACAGAGAGACTCTAATATCCCCGCACTACATTGTGCTGCGAGTAACACATCACCACACACACTACGTGCCTCAATAGAGAATTGGCATTCTCTGGTACTCCCACAGTGTGCCTCTGTAGATGTAAAGGCACTTCTCCCCTCTGTAAAGGAGGAATGCCCATCGTGAGGCCTTGGAGGTTTATCTCAACCTCCCGGAGACTTGGCACTGGTACTGCCGGACCTGCTACAACCGGGATGCCCCTTGCGACATCCTGGTACCGGTATATTAGCCAGGCGCACTGCTCCCTTGTCTGCAAGTTGAAAACATACATCCGTTAAAACTCTTCTACATACCCAAAAAAAATATATATATACATTAAAAACTCAAAAAAAAAACTAGACAAGGTATGGCTTAGTCTCTTACCTGACGCATCCCAATCTTCCCCCGTGGGAAAAATCAAATCCATGCTCCCGTGGAAATCTACCTCAGCATAAGGGAAGTCCTCTATCCAGAGATACTGCCATCTCAACCAGGCAAAGAAATCGCCAGTGAAATGGAACTCTGACTCTGATACTAGCCTTGGAGACAGACTGGTCCACCTCTCCATCCTAGGTTCATCCATTGGTCACACCGCCAATGCTATCTGAGGCTGCATCTGAGGGATGCGCTCTAGAAAAAATGAGACCAAAAATGAGCCATAACCAAACTGCTTTTGTCCAGTCCTGCACCGTGAAATCTGTTCCTTCAAGTTTCGAAGGAACCCTGCACTCCAGTTAAATAGTGTTGGTTCCAAACACTGAACACCGTAAGCCACCTGCGATCTTGATGTCAAATGTGCGCTAGTACTGCCTGTCATGCTTGTGATAAAAAACAGTATATACTGGAGGGGCAGTTCTCGAATATCCTTGATAGGGATTCTACCCCCTACCAACCTTGCTCCTGGGATACAGTGGCAGGCCAGGTACACGTCCACTTGTTCAGGTAGCACCCTCTGCCCGGAGAAAGATATGGGGACCCCTCTTTTTGAGAGGCCAGTTAAAAAATACACATCTTCTAACTCAATGGTTAAAAGCTATGTGCCGATACGGAATCCTTGTTCTGCAACATCCCATAGGCCAATCATATGCTCGAGCAATAAGATCTCTTTCTTCATTTTCTGCAACTTGAAGAATTTGAGCAAACCACAAGCTCGCAAAGAGGCCCGTGTGTGAGGACTCTGCAAGGCAGCTAATTCATCCATCTCATGTTCTCTTCTTTCCACTCGATCATGGTCGCCGAAGTTACCTACAAAACAAAACAAAACAAAAAAAACTCATTATTTCCACGTTTTGGCAATTTCGTAAATTTTCAAAAGCAGTTTAAAACATGAAATAAGGTGCCCACATCATTTAAAAGTGACCACACACTCTTTTATAATTACCACGCCCTCCCTAGCCATTTAACATTCATTAAATAACAATGAAAATGTTTAAAAAATCAAAACGACTTTGGGGCTGCGTGGGCATATGGGGAGATGTTTCATGGGTTCTTTTTCCAAAAAATGACCTATCTAATTGACTATTGGGGCGTTGGAATCTTGGCCACCCTTCTCGAAAGCGTTTTTGGTAAAAGAATCCCATTTTTCCATTGATTGTGAAAGAGGCCAATTTGGTTTTATTTGGGGAAACTTAGGGCTTCATATTTTAAAATAAATGATGCTATTAAAATGAATGTGAAACCATGTGTTTGAAAGAAGAAGGGATGGACATCTACCTGGTCCAAACGGCGAGTGAAATGGTCAATCGTAGCTCCGGCAGTGAACAAAAAAAGATCCACTTCAAACTGAGAATCTCCACTACTCCAAAATCCTTGCAAAATGAAAGGGTAAATGAAATTTTCAATGAATTGTTATTTATAAATTTTCATTTTTCATAAGGTATGGTCATTTATGGGTTTCTCTAATAATATAATGACTTCACTAAACCCTAGTTTGTAGTTCTGACATTGCAGGTTTCCTGGCAGTTCTGACAGATAATTCACCTTGTCACGCTTATGAGCATAGTCTTAGTTCATTCTCGAGCTCGATAATATGAGAACGTAACCGAGTAAAATTTTATCTCTTTTTCGGACCCGTACAGATACGAACATATTAAAAAGGAACCCCCCTGGAGTCTCCTTTAAACCCTTTTCAGACTCTCTAAATATGAAAAGATTGTTGAGTGACCTTGCTTCCTTTCACACTCGTTAAAAGGTTAGAAAGGGCGTCTTTCGAGCGATAGTTTAACCCTTTTCAGTCTCGTTAGACTACTGTATGAAAAAGGAACTGAGAGAGTTCTCTTTTAAGTGTTTTTCCAAACTCTATAATCCCGAAAAACCTTCGAGTTTTCTGTCTTTGGACTCGTTAAAGCACACATCGACGGGCCCATATGGGACCGAACCCTTACTTCTTCCGGTTCGTTAAACAAAGGAAGCGAAACTTACCGAAGGTGAGTTATATCGAGCATGTGTTATCCTCCTCGAGCTCATTAAATCAAAAAGAGGTACTCATCTATCTATATGGGGGAAAAAATTGAAAGGAGCAAGCCAAGCAATCTCTTGAGAACATCATCCAACACTTCTTAGAGTCGCCCTTGAACACGGCACTTTGTCATTTGCACGTATCATAATCCGCTAAACCTCTGCACTGAGCCAATCCTTTGAGTGCCTTTCGCTCCTTTGGGTCACCCGACGCAAGTCACAGTACCCACTGCATAGTTTTGGTCCATGTCACATTTTTGATGTTGTGTCTCAGTGTTCAAGGGAAGTATTCGCCTCGAGAGTCATCCATCCCAAATATCTTGCCTCAAAACCTGTGTCAGACCATATCCACCAATTACATCTCTATGTATGTTTCATGTCGTTGATGAGGGATACATCGAGGCCCTCCCTCGACGAGTCTATTCCTGTCGACTTCAACACATTATCCGGGAATCAGACTTAGAAACCAGTTAGTACTTTGGGACCTGCATGCCTCAATGGCAGGCCTCATCACATTTGACAATAGGTTTACATCATTGACCTCTGATCGAATGATTCCACGGGTGTTCGACTTCAGCTCATCTATTCACATTCGCTGGAATGTACTAGGGTACCTTGAGAATCATTGACATTAATGGTGATCTCCCTCGCACTTGTTAACGGTTCACACCATTGACTGGTAATCAAGTGGTTTCTGCCATGTTTGACATCAAGACATATAATCACATGGTTAGGATCGTACCATGTTGGGATTGGTGAGAAGACCCTGGGTTGAGTAACCACTTTGATATATGCTTTGCCCAGGCTGCGAAGGAGTTTTTATTGGACAAAGAACACATACACTATCGCATAGATCCACTTTGTATTGGTCATGGCTATGTCCTGTCATCTCATAGATCCACTGTGTATTCTTCATGGCTACGATCAGTCTGATTCATCAGAGTATAGATCCACATTGTATCTTCGGTGGCTATACCTTTTTATCAATACAGTTATGGATCCGCAGTGTATTTTATGGCAGCCATATCTTGCAAGCCTTGATCACCCAAGCATAGGTATGCCTGCCTTGGGTTTTGAAACATGTCATGATATTTTTTGGATGTTTGTGTGCAGCTTCCATCAGGTTCTCTGAGTCTATACCCTTGCTTGAACGTCTACAAAGCATTTTAGTTATCAGTTCGCATCTTCTAACTTCATACTCTGGGGGGCATTCTGTTACACGTCAAATTTACTCAACTAGATAAGTGTCGCATATTCCTCTCAATTTTCGTAAGTGTCGCATCTTCCTTACAACTTTCGCAAGTTTCGCAAGTCATTCATAAGTGTCACAAACGTTGTTCAAGCATACTACCTTAACGACGACAATAAGGAGGCACTTAAAACATCTCATACACTGGGTTTGGAGAAGGAGAACTGGTTAACTAAAGTCAAGGAACTCTTAACACCTGAAGAGAGATTTTCATCAAAGGTTTTAGAGGTGAGCACTCCCCTATATCAGTCTAGGGAGCATTGGTGCTCCCCTATAAGGCTTCAAGAGCTTTATAACAAGGCATGGAAACTCTAGCCGAGGAGACAGAATTATCAACCCAAGGTACCACGATGGACGGTTTTTCCTATAGGGCCATGCTGATCTGAGTTTTTGTTTGACGGGAGGAAACACGTACAGTTCGACAGAAGGATGCACAGATTAAAATCCTTGGATGGGATGGCCAGATGACTCTCCTAGCAGTTGTCCACTAATCTGAGTATAAAGAGATCAATTCAAGATTTTGTGGGTGGTGGATGGTTGAGCAGATCTCCCTATTTGTAATAGTTTGATAGCAGAGTTTCTCTCTGGTATGTATGAGACCTGAGACTTTATCATTAATAAAATTCAGCTTCTTTCACTATCGTGTTTCCTATTGTGTTGAAACACTTGTGCATGTATGATACAGACGAGATGTTGTAGTTGTATTGTAATGGAGGCTTGATTATAATGTTGCTATGATCTGTTTCATTATTTTATTTCATTGTCATGTTTCCTCTTATGCTTAAATGCTCGTGCATGGATGATCCAGATGAGTTGTCGTGGTTGTATTGTACTGGAGGTTTGATTATAATGTTGTTGTGATATATTTCAATATCTTAAACTTAAGTTCAAGAGTTCTCTTGTGCCTGATTTTTTATGCACCAAGCTTCTTGAAGGTCAGATTCTCATGGAAGACTTTTCCACTTTCCTCACTAATTCTTCCCCATTCTCACCTTTCACCTTAAACCACTAACTGAAGTTAATGAGAACCTCATTTTCTTATGCATTTCTAGTCCAATTTTTTGTGTTAAAACATTCTTATGTTGAGATTTGTCCATTTGACATCCACTCATAAACCTACCTCCACCAACATTTTTATCCTCCTGCAATATGAGGGTGGCATTCAGGTACTAGTCCTATCCTCTTGCAATCTAAGGGTGACATTCATCACCAACAAAATGGTACGGTGATTATCGGCACAAATTATGAATTTATGAATCAAATGTGTTCGATCTATTTTGAACTTTGTTTTGTGGTGCAATTGGTGAGAAATTAAACTTATTTTAAAAAATGAAAGTGCAAAATGACTTCTGATAAAAGGACTTGATCAAGGGAAATTTTAAATTTTCATTGAGGAAAAAGTAATTTTTTTCCTCCCATGAAAGTTTAAAATCTCGTCGATGAACAATGAAAAGGTTTAGTAAAATGCTCTTTTGACTTAGGAAAAAAATAGATTTTGTTTTCCAATGGATTTAGGTAAAAAACAACTTGCTTCTATAAAAAWTTATCAAAACTTAGAAGAARAAAATGAATTAGAAAACAAGAAAGGAAACTAAAGTATAAAGTGCCACCCAAAATTTGCACAATTTTTAGGGTGTATTGAAGGCTCAACTCTATGACATTCCTGTGAGATTATGGTGTGTCGGGATACATTAGTTTGATGTACTTTAGACATCCTAATAACATAGTACCAACAAACATTTTATAAAAATGGTTATGAAACTAACACATGGATCCTTTCTTCCATTGAAGTTATGTTAGACGAGAGTCGAAAGATCAATTAATAATCAACAAAAAAAAATAATAGAAAACCAACATATGGAACCCTTTGCATTTGAGGTAGGTCGAAACTGTTACACGTCAAATTTACTCAACTGGATAAGTGTCGCATATTCCTCTCAATTTTCATAAGTGTCGCATCTTCCTTACAACTTTCGCAAGTGTCGCAAGTCGTTCATAAGTGTCGCAAACGTTGTTCAAGCATACTGCCTTAACGACGACACTAAGGAGGCACTTAAAACATCTCATACACTGGGTTTGGAGACGGAGAACTGGTTAACTGAAGTCAAGGAAATCTTAACACCTTAAGAGAGCTTTTGATCAAAGGTTTTAGGGGTGAGCGCTCCCCTATATCAGTCTAGGGAGCGCTGGTGCTCCCCTATAAGGCTTCAGGAGCGTTATAAC
>JASDQU010589373.1:121174-139329 GCA_032191745.1 Picea mariana | reverse complement strand
CTTCAAAATCAAATGCAGCAGCAACAGATAATAGAAATCTTATAGAGGTTAACTTGGCAACATGAGAAAAAATCTCACCAAAATCAATTCCCTCAACCTAGGAATAACCCTTTGCTACTAACCAATCTTTGTATTTCTCCACTTTTCTTTTTGCATTCATCTTCTTTTTAAATACCCATTTGATAACAATAGGCTTTCTTCCAGTCGGAAACTCCACTAGATCTCAAGCCTCATTCTTATCCAAAGATTCCATTTCTTCGTCCATGGCCATTTTCCAGAGATTTCCATCCTCTGAATCCACTACTTCCCTGACAGTTCTAGAATCATCATAAGTAAAAGACAAAGAAAAATTTGAATGAAAATCAGATGGAGTATACCTTTTCAGTAGCCTTCTTTATTGAACCGATCTCCTCAATACTAGAGTATGAGGATCTTCTTCTTCTGATTCATGTTCTTCTATAGAGTCTGATCCATCATCCTTTAAATCAAAATCTATTTTCTCTGGTTCTTCCTTAATTGGTAGGACTTCCTATTTAAAAACATCCTTCATTTCTCTAAATACCACATCTTGTCTAAACACTGTCATCTTAGTTTTTTGGTTCCAAATATTATAACCTTTGAGGCCATCTTTATATCCAATAAAAATACACTTTTCAGCCTTCTTGTCTAGCTTACTCCTATTTTCCTTTGGAACATGAACATATGCATCATAGCCATATACCTTGAGATGTGTGAGAGAAGGTTTCTTACCAGTCCATACCTCTTGTGGAGTCTTGTCATCCAACACTGATGAGGGTGATCTGTTGACCAGGTAACATGCAGTACCCACTGCCTCTGCCCATAATTCTTGCCCTAACCCGACACCACTAAGCATGCACCTTTCTTTTTCCATTAGCGTCATGTTCATCCTTTTTGCAACTCCATTCTGTTGAGTTGTATATGGATTAGTCTTCTACCTTGATATACCACACTTCTTACATAATTCTTCAAATTCATTTCCGCAGAACTCTCTTCCATTTTCTATCCTCAACACCTTAATTTTTTTCTCTGCTTGATTCTCAACAAGAGACTTAAACTCTTTAAACTTATCAAATACTTTATCTACTTGGAAATATATCCAATTATTCCTCGAGAAGTCATCTATAAATGAGACATAGTACACAAATTTTCCCAATGATGAGACCAACATAGGTCCAAAAACATCACTGTGAACTAGCTGTAAAATTCCTTCTTCCCTCGTTGCACCGAAGGGGAATCTTACCCAATTCTTCTTCCCATATAGAAAATGTTCACAGAAATCAAAATCTAGAGAGAATTTAGACATACCTTCAACCATACCTTTAACGTGTAGTAGTCGATGACCTTCTCTCCGATATGCCCCAGTCTTTGATGCCACAACATAACCTTTTCTCCAAAGACTGTAGGAGTTATTTCTTCTTCAAATCCAATATCAGGAACAATGGAACTATTACACCCATTACAAATAGTTCTTCCTTGCAGCGTATACACAGTTCCAAACCAAACTCCCTTCAGCAACACCATTTCTCCTCGAACCATCCTGTAGGTTTCCTTTTCAAATATTGTTTTTACCCCTGCATTGTCCATTTTGCTTACAGAAATCAAATTTCTGGCAAAACCTGGGATGTACAGAACACTAGGTAGTGTTCTAATCCTTCTTTCTATGAGCCTCAACTTGACTTTTCCTCGTCCTATGATTCTGGTCGCCAAATCATCACCTAAGAAAACATTACCTCCATCATACCTTTATTATTCGCAGAACCACTCCTTGTGGGGAGTCATATGAAAGGATGCACCAGAGTCAACCAACGATGCCTCATGATCTACATGTGTGCCTAAAGAAGCCAAGTACACATCCCCTCCTTCTTCCTTGAAGGTATTTTCTTCCATAGAAGGAGATTCTTCAGATCCCTTCTTTTTCTCAACTTTGGATCTACACTGCTTCTTGTAGTGCCCTTATTTTCCACATCTACAACATACCTTTACAAACTTTTTGGGAGATTTAGATCTACCCTTAGACTTAGATCTCCCACTTGAGAACTTAGATCTATTTCTTTCCTGGGAATGTCCTCGTGAAAATAATGTGTATGTGCTTTGTCCTTCCATATTATTTTGTTTCATCTTCTCCGAAAAAAAGGATGAGACCACTTCATCAAACTTCAAGGAATTTGTATTACTACCTATGGCCACAACCAGACTACCCCACGATTCTGGTAAAGAACACAGTAAACTGATACATTTATCTTCATCTAAAATTTTAATCTCAACATATACTAACTGACTTACCACAGTATTGAAGGCATTCAAATGATCTGCCACTGATTCTCCATCTCTCATCCTCAGGTTATACATATTCTTTCTCAAGAATAATTTTTTCACTAGGGACTTAGACTAATACAACTTCCCCAAATTTTCCCATAAATCCTTGGTTGTAGCTTCCTGTAACACATTCAGCAATATTGAATCTAGGAGACACAGTCGGATTATGCCCTTTGCCTTCCGATCCAACTTTTTCCAACCATATGTTGAAGTTCCTGTAGGTGCAGTACCTGGATCTACCGTGATCCATTGATATTTGTCCACCAACAAATCTTCCATCTTGAGCTTCCACAGCTCAAAAATTTTCCCTTTAAACTTCTCGATCTCCATTTTTGAATTGCTTCCCATTTATTTTCACCTGGAAACTCAATACCACAGATCTCCCACTGTAACAAGGCTTATCATATTCTTGAGCCAAACCCTTGACCACAAAGGCGTCCCCCTGAAGTGAACAAACATCTGATACCAAATGTAGATTTTAACCTTGTACAATATTTACTGCAAACATATTTTCAGTAAAAGAACAGAAAAGATACAATGGAAAATACAAACATTACACAGAGATTTTTCCCCCGGAAACCCAAACCAGGAAAACCAACATATTCTATTCATTCATAGTGATACATTGTTTACAATCAAATATACATATAGAAGCTAGCGGCATCCAAAACCCTAACCCAATAACCTGGATTAGTCAACAACCCTAATTCCTTAACCGAAAATAGAAAACCCATCGGCAAAGAAACCCAACACATACCCAACAATTGGACATTAAGGGTTTTTCATGCAGTTTAGCCAATGCATCCATCAACTCCTTCATTGTCTTTTCTTTCGAAATATTTACAGCCACTGACACTACCAGGCTTAGCCGTATCGTTCCTAGTTCCTTTTTGTCAAGAACCTCCCATTATTCGTCCTTCATGGTCATCATCTTCTTTGCTATTCCACCCAATGGTAGCAATAGATCCTTCTGATATAAATAATCTTCCATCTTCATATTCCATAACTTCTAGTTTTGGCTGTTAAATTTCTCGACCATAAACTTTCCATATTCCGCCATTTCTCCCACTCAAACCAGGAAGCCTCTTTTCCTATGAGTTACCTTTTTCTTTGATACCAATTGTTAGAAAAGCAGGATCACATAGAAATAAAATAAAACAAATGCGGAAATAAAACACAGAAGATACACAATACAATAGAGACACAAATTTACGTGGTTCACCCAGTGTGGGCTACATCCACCAGAGAAATTTTCAGGTCCTTCCTTTATTATTGTCCAGCAAATGAAGGGATGCAACCTACAACACACATGTTGTATCTTCCTCTTCTTTCTCTCACAGTGTCCTCACTCAAAATACAACATTCGCAATTATACATAGCTGCAATACATTTACCTCATAAAAGAGGGTTGCCTTCTGGGGAAAAAAACCCTAACATAACTTCTATCATCATATATGCGACCTTATAATGAACATTTCAGATTTACAATGAAATTACAATATACATTTACAAGGAATTTTTTCAAGCTAAGATGATATTGACCATCGATCAGCTCCAACTCTCAAAAAGTTGAAACTAATCTAGATTGTTGATCTACTTCAACTTCCCAACCTCCAAAAACAAATCTCAGCCATTGATTTACTCCACCTTTCAAACGCCTGAAACCTTATGAATTTTTAAATTTATTAAAATGAATCTAGTTCATTGATCTCGTGATCTTAGTCGTTGATTGATAAACTCTGTCCAACTTTTATAGGAAACCATTAAAACTCGAATTTTGGCCTTCCAAGTCGAATTTAACTCTGCAACTTTGCAGATTGCTCCATTGAACCTTTTAAACAACTCTTAGTCCTTTAAACTTGAAGTTTTTCTCATGAATTTGGGGATTTCACTCTGATTTTTCTTTGTTTCTCCTCAAATTCGTCACACACAAATCTACAATAGGGAATTTTACCAATTCATAGTCGCCTTGGGCCATACAAGCCCATTGTTTGAACCAGAGGCTCTGATACCATAATGTGATGTCCTCTGGCCCAACTGAGGTCCATTACATGCAAAATCATAAAAACTAAAATTTTATGCTAACTAATTAATTTCCTATAGCTTAACAACTATGAATTAAAAAAACAAATTATTGTCTTATGAAACCATTGCTAGAAAAATAGGATCACAGAGCAATAAAATAAAATAGATGCAAAAATAAAACACATGAGAGACACAAAACAATAGAGACACAAATATATGGGGTTCACCCAGTTTGGGCTACTTCCACCAGAGAAATTTCCAGGTCCTTCCTTTATTATTATCCAGCAAATGAATGGATACAACCTACAACAAACCCGTTGTAACTTTCTCTTCTTTCTCTCACAGTCTCCTCTCTCAAAATACAGTGCTCGCAATGATACATAGCCAAAATACATTTTCCTCCTAAAAGAGAGTTTCCTTCTAGGGAAAAAAAACACTAACATAAATTCTATCGTCAGATCTATGACCTTATAATGAATGGTCCAGATTTACATTGAAATTACAATATAGATTTAAAAGGCAATTTTTCCTTTGGGAGCTTCACCCTCTAACCCCTGTCGGGTGCCCGCTTTTTCCCTAACACCGTAGAGGAGGTAACCACCCTCTGCACTCCCCTATGTGGAGGAGTGTACATTCTTCATGGGTGTAAATTCTTCATGGGGTATAAACACGACTGAAAACAAAGACGTTTAAATCAAGAAGATAATCAGGATCGACAACCAACAATCTCCCACTTGGAGATTGATCTCAATAAGTCCAACGTTGTTGTATCTACTGGACTATGAACCTTCTTGGACCTGGAAAATTTCTCATCTTCACCTTCATGCTTGAAGACCAACTGAAACTAAGAAGGAACTCAGTTTCTCCCTGGTTACTCCCTTAGCTAACATGTCTGTAGGATTTTGTCTAGTGTGTATCTTTTCCAACTTCAAATGTCCATCTTCCAAGATGGATCATATGAAATGGTACCTGAGTTGTATATGATTAGTCTTCGAATGGAAGGCTAATTTATTTTCAATATGAATGGAATTCTCACTGTCACAATACTATTGTTCCACCTATAGTAAAAACATACCCTATGGTGCTCCTCCTTCTATCTTTATCACCTGCCATATCTGAATCAAAATATCCCTATAGAATAGTGTCTGAACCTCCAAAACATAATACATGAGTAGCAGTACCTCTCAAATACCTGAGAATATACTTTACTTCCTCCCAATGTTCTTTACCTAGATTGTTCATTTACCTTCTCACAACTCCCACTACATGTGCAATATCTGGTCTTGTGCAAACCATCGCATACATCAAGCTGCCAACCATTGATGAATAAGGAACCCTAGACATGTATTTTATATTCTCATGTGTCTTGGGACACATTTCCTTAATTAATTTGAAATGGTTGGCCAAAGGTGTACTAACTAGATTTTCATTCTGCATTCTAAACCTCTCCAACACCTTCTCTATGTACTCACCCTGAGACAATGTCAATTTGTGGTTTTTCATGTCTCTTGTTATTATAATACCAAGGATTTTCTTTGCAACACCCAAATCCTTCATTGCAAATGAATTATATAATTTATTCTTGAGCACATTTAGATCTTGCATATTACACCCTGCAACAAGCATGTCATCTACACACAATTGCAAGATAATATAGCTTCCATTTTCTAGGCTTTTAAAATAAACATGGTGATCAGAATGGCATCTTCTATAACCTTTTTCAGTCATAAACCTGTCAAAATTCAAATACCACTACCTTGGAGCTTTCTTTAGGCCATACAATATCTTCTTCAACCTACATACCAAATTTTCCTTCCCTTTGACCACATACCCATGTGGTTGTTTCATATAAATCTCTTCCTCCAAATCCCCATGGAAAAAAGTTGTTTTTACATCTAACTATTCAAGATGAAAATCTTCTACTACCACAAGAATTAAAATATTCCTAATTGAAGTCATTTTAACAACAGGAGAAAATATTTCATCAAAATATATACCTTTCTTTTTTGCAAACCCCTTTACAACAATTTTATCCTTGTACTGTTTTTTTCCTCCATCTTCTTCCTTCAACTTGTAAACCCATTTATTCTGCAATGCTCTTTTTACTACAGGCAATTAAACCAAGTCCCAAGTCTGATTATTTACCAAGGAATCCATTTCCTCTTTCATGCCTTGCTCCCATTTCTTTTTAGTGTCTACCTGCATTGCCTATGCATAACACTATAGTTCACCAAAATCATTCAACAACAAATAATGCAATGAAGGAGAGTATCGTTCAGGGGGTCTACTTAACCTGGTAGATCTTCTAACAACACCTGCAGGAGTTTGAGGTACCTGCTAATCCTTTTGTTGTAAATTTTTATTTTCTGGTACCTTTGGAATTTCTTTTTTAGTGATCTCATCAAGCACTGTGTATTGTGATTTTTATTTTTCTTGTTTCTTTCCTCAATATTTGTTATGTTTTCTTTATCAATATGGACAAATGATTCACAACCGAAAGTCTTAAAAAAATAATAGTTTACCTTTTTACCTATCCGTGCCTCCTCTAGAATTATACCATCTAAAGAGCTTGAAGGTCCTCTATTTATTAAGTAAACAACAATATCTACAACATCTTCATAGAACTGTAGGGGAAAACTAGCATGCAATCTTATACTCCTTGCACGCTCCATGATTGTCCTATTCATCCTTTCTGACACACCATTTTCTTGTCGTGTTCTTGGAACTATATTCTCTCTATGAATCCCATGGTATGAACAGTAATCATCAAACTCCTTGCTGCAATATTCACCTCCACTTTCTAATCTAAGACACTTCAACCTTTTTCATGTCTCATTCTCAACCAAAGCTTTCCATTTCTTAAAAATATCAAAAACATCATATTTTTGTCGAATGCAATAAACCCAAGTTTTTCTAGTTACATCCTCAATAAAAGTAACATAATAACAAGAGACACCAAGAGATGATACCTGATTTGGTCCCCATACATCTGTATGCACATTATCTAACCTTTCACTCTTCTTTTCTTTTCCAACTATGACAAATTTGACTCTTCTTTTCTTTTCCAACTATGACAAATTTGACTCTCTTTTGTTTTCTATAAACACAATGCTCACAAAAATCCAAATCAGTTTTTTTAATATCTAGCAACAAATTTATTTTTTGAAGTATTTGCATACCCTTCTCACTCATGTTTCCAAGCCTATGATTCCACAGTGTTGTATCCACTCATGTAGAATCTAAATATATAGAAGAGTCAGTATTACTAGTACATAAATACAATGTACCTACCTTCTCTCCTTTTTTTATCACTAATGATCCTTTGGTGACCTTCCGCACCTTATCTATAAATATGGATATACAACCTTCACTTTCCAACTGCCCTATTTAAATTAGATTTTTCCTTAGATCTGGAACATGTCTTACCTCTTTCAACAACCATTTGTTTCCATTTCTTTGCTTTATTTTTACCTTTCCCATTCCAACATTTTTGCATGGTGCATCATCACCTAAATGAACCTGTACAAAATCACCATGAACATAATATATAAAATGTTTCCTATGGGGTGTTGCATGAAATAAATCCCCTGAATCTACTACCCAAGACTCGGAAATATTATCTATAGAAAGAATCAAAGCATCTTGCAACACATCACCTGTTACATTTTCTTCTTGATTTTTCTCCTGCTGTACATCTCTTTGTTTCTTTGGAGATCTACAGTTTTTATTCAGATGTCCTTTCTTCCCACAATTTCAACACTCTATCTTTCCAAATATGGATTTGGATCTACCCTTCCTAGAATTCCCATGGTTCCCTGATCTCTTTCCTCTATCATTTTTTCTTCTCATGTTCTCCATGTTTAACGCATTACCTGATGGCTCACCTGTGCTTTTCCTTCACATTTCCTCACTAAGGATAAAACCAACAACATCATCAAATTTTAAATTGTTTGAACTAGAGAAATATCTACTTACAGTCATGACCAAGTCATTCCATCTTTTTGGCAATGAGCACAAGAATAGAAGAGCCCTGAACTCATCATCAAAGTCCAATTTTACAGAACTTGGTTGATTAGTAACCATATTAAATTCATTTAAATGATCTGCAACAAACCCACCTTCTGACATATTTATATTAAATAATATCTTAATTAGAAATACCTTATTGGATGTTGAGGGTTTTTCATACAGTTTAGCCAATGTGTCCATCAGATCCTTCGTTGTCTTTTCTTTCGAAATATTGAAAGCCACCGACATTGTCAGGCTCAATCGTATCGTTCCTAGTGCCTTTCTGTCAAGAAATTATTTTATCGGATTAATCAGTAAGTGTGGACACAAACAGATCTCCCTAGATCCCACGAGAAACTAGAAAAAAATAGAAAATAATATAAAACTTCCCCTAAGTTTCAATCATCAAGCATACTAACTAACAAGAGATAAATGACATACCTTTTAAATGTTGTTTGTCCTCGCTAGTGTCATTCTTTCTCCATTCAAAGGCTTATGGGATGTTGAACCTATAAATAGAAACAATCCAACAAAGTGAAAGAAACAACGTATACTCAACAAAAACCTATGTATGTGATCAAGGAGTCATACAATAAAATAAGACCAATTTTATGGGAAAGAAATATATTGATGTATTAGAAATGTGGAAGAAAGATACAATTGGATGCCTTGATGTTGAAAGGTTCCTTCCAATAGTTCCTTGCTTCCTACACACTTCTACTTCATGGATTATGAGATCAACAATCTATCTTGACAAAGCAAAGCTCAAATCCAACATACAAGCTTCAAAAACTCCAAGCTACAAAACTCAAGAACTTTCCAACTTTCCCCGGCTCCTTCCTCATGAGAACTACTCTCCTTTTATAGGATGACAAGGATAGGGCGAGGAGGTTATTATTATCCCATGATATTAGGGATGTGACTTAGATCCAAAACGATCAAAGGCCACCTCACCTCGAAGCTTCTATTCTAGAACTTTCGAGAAATTCTTATTTTTCCTTCGTACGAAAATTGTTGCACCCTTAACACTGAGAAAACTACGACAAAGTCATAGGAAATTGTGGTGCAACCTATGACGATCCTATATCGTCGCATCCTTAACACTAAGAAAGGTGTGACGATCCATTTTTATAAGGTTTTTTACAAAGGAAAAGTATAATTTCATCTCTCTGGGAAAAATCATCTTCATTCTTTTTTAGGGATTAAGGAAATTGATCCTTCTAAAGACAAAGGATAGGTTTACATCATTAACGGTCATAGGGGTGATGAAAATAATGTGTAGCAATGAGCCCCCCAAAATATGAAGTTATAACAGAGTGATAGCTAAAATACTTTGTTAAGTGTGTGTAGGAACAAGGAACATTTCAGTCAGAAACCTGCCAACAAACAAGGAAATACAGTACAATAATATCTTCATCACTGAGGCAGGCATTCCCATACTCAGAATACAAATGAATCAAAGAATAAATTCCGACATGCAAAGATCCATGTCATGTAAGACAGGTCATGGCCACCAAACATAAACTGTGGATCCATGTCATTATGACTCAAATATGAACATAGCCACCAAAAATACATTGTGTATATATGTGTTAAAGACTCAAATTTGAACATAGCCATGAGACATACACTATGGATCTATGCAACAGTACAATTTGAATATACTCCAATGAAAACTAAATCTATCAAAAAAGATTCAAGGTCTTCATCTCCACCACTCTATAATACAAATCTAACCATGTGAATACATGTGTTAAAGTCAAACATGGTAGAAACCACTTGATTACCAGTCATTAATGAATATTGTTAACAAGTGCGAGGGAAATCACCACTAATGTCAATGGCTCTCAAGGTACTCTAGTACAATCCAACGAATGTGAATTAATGAGTTGAAGTCGAACACTCGATGGAATATTCCAATCAAGGGTCAATAATGAAAACCCATTGTCGAAAGCGAGGAAACATGTCATTGAGGCATGCAAGTTCCAAGGTACCAATTAGTTTCTAAGTCTAATTCCTGGATAATGAGTTGAAGTCGACAGGAAAAGACTCGTCATAGGAAGGCATTAATGTATCCTCCATCAAAGACATGAAATGAGTAAGAATATTTGAAGTAGATCAAAGTAACAAGTGATTCGGGACTGACTCATGGATGACTGACGCAATAGAAGGCTTAAGGACTGCAGAAATGGTCGACGCAATAGAAGGATTTACGGGTTGAAATTCTCTTTGAACATATTGACGATACGAAAATTTTCTTGGAAACACTGACTCGATAATAGGGATCACAGACCAATTTGTAATCTTATAAAGGATTATGATCAGGAGACAAGTGGATTTTCCAACCTAGACACAAGGCAAGTGAAAGGGTGTCATGTTCAAAAGAAACTCTTTCATAGAATACAGGTTTAAATACATTTCTTTCCCAATTTTCCCCCACCATTTTTGGCGAGTACCTCTTTATTTTTACACAATCTTGAGGAGGATATCATATGCTTGAATTGTAATCTCATCCTTCGGATGAGTCCCTCGGAGAATTTTTAACGAACCCTAGGAAGGAGTGGTTCGGTCTCATATGGGCCTTTCGATGTTTGTTTTACAAGTTCAAAGAAAGTAAACTCTGTGGTTTTTCATATTTAGAGAATCTGAAAAACACTTAAAGGAAACTCCAAAATGCCCTTTTTCGTAAAGTATTTTGATGAGACTGAAAAAGAGATAAACTAGCACTCAACAAAAGTTTTCTTCAAATACTTTAACGAGCGTGAAAAGAACAATATCGCTCGACCATCTTTTCATGTTTAAAGAGTCTAAAAAGAGCTTAAAGAGGACTCCAGGGGGTTCTTTTTTCATATAACCTTTACGAGTCTGAAAAAGTGATAAAAGTATACTTGGTTACATTCTCATTGATTTACGAGCACGAGAAACAACAAAGACTAAGATCGAGATTGTTTTCATTTTTACGCAAGCTTAAAATAAAACAAAACTATGCTTGGGATAGATTTTATTTTTACACAATCTTAAAACTAAACTAAACTATTCTTGGACCTGGTTTCATTTTTACACAATATTGAACCAAAGGAAACTATGCTTGAGGTAGATGGTTTCATTTTTACACAAGCTTGAAAGAGAAAAAACTATGTTTGTGACTTCCCAACAAAATTTAGGGATGGTTGGTACTTAGCCCCTAGCCTAAAAGCTAGCAGCTTAACTTTAGCATGAAGTCCAGAGGCTGTAAGAAAATACCCCCCAAGATTCGTTTTGTCCCTCGGCATAGGAGGATGAAATGAAGCTTCAAATACTATACATAATGAAGTACTTGTCTCAATTGAAGAGGGGAAAAATATATTTCATTTTTTCACGAGCTTGACACAGGAACAAGAACTATGCTCACAAATCCAGGTTCAATCCTCGGACCTATGTTTCATTTTTTAACGAGCTTGAAACAAAATCAAGAACTATGCTAGTAATATTTGTTTCATTTTTTAACGAGGTTTCTACAGAGACAAGAAAACTATCCTCATAAGCTCTGTTTCATTTTTTAATGAGGTTGCTACAGAGACGTGAAAACTATCCTCACAACTGGTTTTATTTTTAACGAGCTTGAAATCAGAAAATCATGCTCAGAGATGGTTTCATTTTTTAATGATCTTGAAATCATAAAACCATGCTCAAAGCGGGTGTTATTTTTTAATGATCTTGAAATCAGAAAACCATGCTCAAAGTTGGTTTCATTTTTTAATGATCTTGAAATCAAAAAACCAGGCTCAAACACCTCTTCTTGATCATGGATTCCAAGAGGACAATGCTCCGGAAGGACACCATGTTAAGGGACAAAACTCGCTCATGGCTTCCAAGAGATCTTCACTTGACAGAAGAAACACACTCTGGAAGGAACACATGTTGAGGGTCATGATAGGGGAAAGGAGATCAAGCTCCAATAACCTTACCAAAGAGATCACCATGTCAACTATCGGATTCAAGTCATAAGATATTGAGCTTACAGTGAGAGACTCATCTACATCGGAAACTGAAGGAATGGGAGACAACGCCACATAATTGACCTGTGGCGGGGGCGATACCGTCTGCGTATACAAACCATCTAGGGAGGTCATTGAGTTGATGGTCAAGTCAGGGCCAATAAATGAAAGTTGGTCAATAGTCACAATTCTTCCATTGTGAGGGAAAGATATCACACGCAAAAGAGTGGACACAATAGCTTTCATGGCATAGACATAATCTCACCCAAGGAGTAAATAAAAATACAAGGGGTCTTGGACTAACATGACGTCAATAATGAAAACTTCCCTCCCAAAGTTACAGGAAAATGAGGAAGGAATTCTAAAGGGTGATTGGTTCTTTTGTTAAAAGCTAACAAATTTTGCGTAACTGGCACAAGCTGAGGATAACCCAAATCTTTGCAAGCAATAGAGGACAAAATACTAAAAGATGAACCTTCGTCTATCAACGTTTGAGGAACATCACGACCACAAACCTGTGTTGTAATATTGAAATGAATGTGAGAGGGAAGACGAGATCCAGTTAGCGTACCCCAATCAAAAAGGATGGCCTCATTACTTGGAGGGGATTCCATAGGAGAAGGAGGAATGCCCCCAAGCATGGTATATTATGTATCAACGAGAAAAACATGGTAAGTATCATGTTTACTCTCTAACTGGAGAGTAGGATCGATCGATGATGAGATCATATTGACCACTTGGGTTGCATTCTCCAAGGGGAGAATGGGGTCAACGGGTGGAAATGGATCAACCGCTTGGGTTTCACTCTCTAACGGGAGAGTGGGATCAATCGAGGATGGGACCAAATCAACCAATTTGTCAACTGGTGCAACTAAGGACATGACCAGATTGACTACATGATCAATCGGACTGACCGACGAAGGGACCGGATTGATCATTCCATCAACTACAGGTGGGTTAAGAGTAAGCTTGTGATAAGAAGCTGGAATTTGAGGTTGGGAAATAGTCATGTCTTCTAGTAATTTTGAGTCTTCGTCCATACGAGGGAAAATGTGAGTTTGATGACTCCCTCTGCATAACCTACAAAGGAACTTGACTCTACTTTTCTTCTTCCCAACAACATCTTGACTAGTTGATGGGAGGTCATCAACATGTTGTTCATAGGTTGAAGACATGGGCTGGAGAGGGTGTGTAGACCATGCTTCTATAACTTTGTATAGACCAGGGAAATCCTTAAGAATATGGCTACCCTTACAAAGCATGAAAGGATACTTGGACGTACGGGTTGTTTGGGTGATCTTGGCATCATCAACACTCCCGTCACGATTATCAGTAACTGGTGGTTTTCCAACATGTTTGGCAGTGGTTGGAAGTTTGGACCCTTACTTATTTTTCTTCTTCTTAATCTTCCTTTTCTTCTTCTTTTTATCCACCAGGTTACTAGCTTCAAAGATTTCACTCAACGAAGAAGATGAAATGGAAGAATACCTTTCAAGTGAAGAGGGAAAAGGATATCTTACTGGTGAAGAAGGAAAAGTATCAACATGAGGTTGATGTTCTTGGGGGGCAGTGCTTACAACCAAACACTTGCTACATTTGGGATTACTAGAGTGGAAAACAACCATACCAACATTCCAATTATGAGACCTGGAAGGCTCAAAGTAGCGATGTAAGGAGAACCAACATTTTCGTAAGAAGGAAAAACAAAAGGTTCCCCCAGAGAAGGGGTTTCTTCATTGGTCGTTCTGGGAAATGATTCCATTAAACACATATCCAACCTAGAGTTTACTAGGAAAAATAAACAACAAACGCTAAAAATCCAGGAAGCAAGCAAACAAACAAAACCTTCTCATAATGAACACACTAGTTGGTGATGAAATCCAACATCGCGGGAACAACCTAAGAAGGGGATGAGATAGAGCAGGTGGAAAAGTTACATTGATGACCTACTTAATGGAATTACACCCTGGCGTAAGCTCTCACACATAATTGTGGGTATACCCTCCAAGGAGCCCGATTGAGTTTGGCCAACGTCGATTCCAGGTACCGTGAATACTTTCCCCTCCACAGTCACCTTATATAAATACCCTGAAGAGATAGGCTACTAAGGTTACCAATTATGATAATGATGCCTTGGGAAACAATCAACAATCTAATCTATGCACAAAGGCATGGTATCTAAGCTCAAAATAAACTTGAGAAGGTCCCCATAGGATTTTCTTCTCAAGTGACCCCCAATAATACGCACAATCTCTACACTAAGACCAACAAAGTAGGGTGAGTAACTATGTCGGTCCTAATGCGACCTCATGATTGACCCTTGTGTTAGAAGGGATTCTCAGGACAAAATGTAGCAAGTGTATTTGAACTCTCCCTATCACAAGATACTATGTTTGTTTACAGCTTTGGAAAGTTATATTTCACACCTATTCCAAATCCCTACACCTTAAGATAATGCAGGTTTGCTACCAGAAAATATAAAAATGTGTAATAAATTCTTATAAGAGCTTTGTTTTAAGGATGTTGTTTACTCAAGAGGAAAATGGCATGGACTAGATGATGTTTTGACCGACTCTAAACAATGCAAATAAATGAGAATGAAAATATTTCACTTCGATGAAAGTTATATTACAAGAAGGAGAAAACATTTATCATTCCCAGATGCACAATGTCCCAAAATTTTATTAAACTCATTAATATCAAGAACTTTATGAAATTATCCAAAGAGAATGTACACCAATACACAATTCTTGCACCCCCCCCGACCATGAGGGGGGAAATGTTTTAAGATTTCAAGACCAAAAATGCCCAAAACCATGCAATTTTTCTACTTCAAATGCAAGGATTCCCCCAATCTAATGCAAAGCAAGAAATTTTTTTTTTTTTTTCAAAGATAGCTAAAATCATATTTAAAGTTGTCAAGAAGACTGTAATCAGACCCAACAAATCACCCCAAAACCATATCTAATATCTGGGAAAGAAAACCATCAAAAATCAATTTTTTTCACAATCGTCGCAGGTTGTAGACTAACATAACGCAACGATCTTTGATCGTCGTGGGCTAGAGAAAACATACAGTGCGAAGATGTTGCACTGTGTCAAAATTTAGGGTGCTTCAATCCTATATCGTTGCACTGTCTCTCAAAGTAGGGTGAGATGATCAAAGGAAAAAATGGAAAAAAAAAAACAAGGAGGTTTTTCAGTGAAATTAAATAGTCAAAGAGTCAATCTGGATCTCCCAATTACTCAGAAAACAGAACCCAAGAAATCAAAGCAAGAAAGCAAGAAAAACTAGGAAAACAATTTGTTCCCCATTATGGTCACCAATTTTGTTATCGAATTAATCGGTAAGTGCGTACACAAACAGATCTCCCTAGATCCCACGGGAAACTAGAACGAAATAGAACAGAATATAAAACTTCTCCTAAGTTTCAATCATCAAGCATAGTAACTAACAAGAGATAAATGACATACCTTTTAAATGTCATTTGTCCTTGCTAGTGTCATTCTCGCTCCATTTGAAGGCTTATGGGATGTTGAACCTATAAATAGACACAAGCAAATGAAGTGAAAGAAACAACGTATACTCAACAAAAACCTATGTATGTGATCAAGGAGTCATACAATAAAATAAGACGAATTTTATGGGAAAGAAATATGTTTTTGTATTAGAAATATGGAAGAAATATACAACCAAATGCCTTGATGTTTTCAGGTTCCTTCCAACAGTTCATTGCTTCCCACGCACTTCTACTCCACAGATTCTGAGATCAACAATCTATCTTGACAAAGCAAAGCTCAAAGCCAACATACAAGCTTCAAAAACTCCAAGCTACAAAACTCAAGAAATTTCCAACTTTCCCCAGCTCCTTCCTCATGAGAACTCCTCTCTTTTTATAGGTTGAAAATGATAGGGTGAGGAGGTTAGGATGATCCCATGAGAGGGACGCGAATCAGATCCAAACCGATCTAAGGCCACCTCACCCTCGAAGCTTCTATTCTATAACTTTCAAGAAATTCTTCTTTTTCCTTAGTACAAAAAATTGTCGCACCCTTAACACTAAGAAAACTGTGACGACGTCGCAGGCCACTATGGTGCAACCTATGACAATCCTAGATTGTCCACCATTAAAACTAAGCAATGTGAGACGACCCCTTTTTATAAGGTTTTTGACAAAGGAAAAGTATAATTTCATCTCTCTGGGAAAATTCATCTTCATTCTTCTTCAGGGATTAAGGCAATTGATCCATCTAAAGACAAAGGATAGGTTTACACCATTAACGGTCATAGGGGTGATGAAAATAATGTGTAACAACCTCCCATTCTTCATCCTTCATGGTCGTCGACTTCTTTGCTATTCCACCCAATGGTAGGAATAGATCCTTCTAATATAAATAATCTTCCATATGTATCTTCCATAACTGGTAGTTTTGGCCATTAAATTTATCGACCCTAAACTTTCCATCTTCCGTCGTTTCTCCCACTCAAACTAGGAACCATGTTTTCCTATGAGTTACCTTTTTCTCTGATACCAGTTTTTAGAAAACAGGATCGTGGAGCAATAAAATAAAACAAATGCGTAAATAAAACACAGAAGATACACAATACAATAGAGACACAGATATATGTGGTTCACCCATTGTGGGCTATGTCCACCAGAGAAATTTCCAGGTCCTTCCTTTATTATTATCTATCAAATGAAGAGATACAACCTACAACAAACCCGTTGTAACTTCCTCTTCTTTCTCTCACAGTCTCCTCTCTCATAATACAATATTCACAATGATACATAGCCGCAACACATTTACCTCATAAAAGAGGGTTTCCTTCTAGGGAAAAAAAAAAACCTAACATAACTTCTATTGTCATATATGCAACCTTATAATGAATGGTCTAGATTAACAATGAAATTACAATACACATTTACAAGGCAATTTTTCCTTCGAGGGCTTCACCCTCGAACCCCCGTCGGGGGCCCACTTTCCCCCAGACCCTGCAGAGGGGGTAACCGCCCTCTTCACTCCCCCGCGTGGAGGAGTGTATATTATTATGGGGTGTACAAACTTCATGGGGTATAAACATGAATAAAAACAAAGACCTCTGAATCAGGAAGATAATCAGGCTCCATGACCAACACGATGAACTCTATGGAAAATTGGGAGTGGAAGGGAGATATACTCTAGTACAAAGGTAGAATATTTTTATTCCCTCAATAAAATTTGAAGCAAAAAATATTAAGGGAGTGCCATGACTCTTCAATAGAAGGACATGTAGGGTTCTTTTAAACATGTCAAAGGATAAAAGAAGACTTCTTTTGAGAAGGAATGAACAAAGATATTCAAAAATTTGTAAGAGAATGTCGGGTTTTCCAAAGAAGTAAAGGAGATATGGTAAAATATCCATGGTTACATCATCTATTACACATACCTAATCAAATATGGGAATATATATGAATGAACTTCATTACAAGGTTACCAAAATATGAAGGTAAGGATGTCATTTTTGTGGTCATTGATAGACTCACAAAATATGCACATTTTTTCATAATTCAAAGTACATATATAGCAATACATGTGGCAGACGTGTTCATGAAGGTAATTCATAGACTTTATGGTCTTCCTAAAGTAATAGTAAGTGACAGAGATCCAAAATTCACAAGACATTTTTGTATATAATTATGGAAGATGAGTGGAACAACACTATCTATGATTTTAGCATCTCATCCACAAACAGATGGTCAAACAGAAATAGTTGAAAAAAAATTAGATGGTTATCTACGATGCTATTCTTTTGACAATAAATTTCAA